>OFHS01000678.1:0-37260 GCA_900245855.1 Calvadosia cruxmelitensis
GGCGACGGGCGGCTGCAAACCGGGCTGTGCAGAGGGGATGCTTTCGCTGGCTTGCGGAGGTACATCCAATGGAGTCGACGGCGCTGTCACGGCCAGCACTGCCGCCACGACGTCTCGGATCAGGTCTTGGCGATCGCTCTGAGACAACGAAGCTCCACGAGCTGATGGCAACAGAACAGCATCCTGGCTGTTTCTCGTAGTGCGAGGCATATCGGGCGAATTGTTGTTGGAGCACTGACAAGAATATCACTAGCAAGCTAGCAGGCAATAGCAAGAATGACAAACCACTGCTAATCCCCCAGTTTACTCAAACCATGCGCATGATTCAGGGACTGGGACTGACATGCTGTCATCTCCTAATAATCCAATAGCTTGGACTCAAGGCTAGCCTCGATTCCATGTTGGTCGCTGCAGCCAATGGATCGATTTTTAACTTTACCTAAATTGCATTTAGCTACATGATTTGATATGAGTGTGTTTGACCATAATTATATTTGTTAACTCTATAGGTCAGTGCCACCTTCCTCGATGGCTATCGTGCCACTGCAGTAGCTCCTGTGATTGGTCCACATGCTGTTCAAAAAGCAGAAAGTGTCGCGGAAAGTATCTTAACGAGGTAAAGACGATGACAGATGTATCCGCAGCACATGATGCCAACCAGCACCAACTGCTCTGCCGTCACTGTAGTTTCATATTGATATCTTTGCTCAATAGGTGCAGGGGTCTTTACAAACTTCTTGGTTTTCCCGATTTCAAGAAGGAACTTGTTCAGGTAGATAGCTACACGAGTGTGTCTCCTGCCAATGGAATTTGATTCCTATCTTTGATATGATTTCTAGCTGTTGAGCAGTTATTACTATTTCTTCTTTCGTTGTTCCTAGACACTTGGAAGCGAGAGTAACTATGGACCTCATGCATCATTGACAAGCCCCTTTGGAGTAAGAAAAAATGCATGTTGTGCTTTGTGGTATTATAGGACTAGACCAAAGTTTTGTAGATTTTATTATGGTTTACAACCAAGCTTTGAGGCATATGTTTGAGCAGAGCTCTATAACCCATATATGTTACTATCATTTCTAACAAGACTCGATACTGCTAGGAAAAAGATATGAAATTGGATTGCAATTTTGTGAATTTCCCCCAAGCGTGTTAATTGAAGTCAATTTTCAAAACAAGTGAAATATTGCGAAAAATAGCCTTTTCCCTGGGTTATGAACTCGTAAAGGCATATGACAATTGTATTCATTTTTGGCAGTACTTTTTCCCAACGTTTTGGTGCTTTAGCTCAAGGTCAATTGTTCTATTCAAATGATTTACCGGTACTTGCATTTGCAGATGCTTCTATGCTTCTTATTTGTTTGCTCTTCTGATAGGGTCCCAGGGAAGTTGTATTATGGCTTGCTGTGCAACATGAAAAGAAAGCTGCTCTGGAGATATTTGCACGAGAAATTGCACCAGCTGGGACGGGCATGGGTTAGTTTCTTTGCATGTCTATATCTGTAAAATTGATGCTAACAAAATTATTTCACTACTAACGTGAAAACTCGTCACTATTTACAATGATAATAACAATTTAACAAACGTGAAGAAATCCCCCAACATCGAGAATTGTATTCAAAGAGAAAGTAAGATAGTTTGTTAGAAATCTATATCTTTATTTCACAAACGTCTGTCTGTATGTTTGTCTGTCTGTCTGTCTGTTCAAAACCAGGCACCTGATGTCACTCATTAGCAAGTACGGATTTTCTGACGTTTGGGAAATAACACGGCTCTGGTTGTGCACGGTTTTCAAAACCCACCGCACAGCTCCAACGCTCAAATCAGGTCAAAGTTGAACAATGCAAATTGATGCAGAATCTAACGGAGCCGTTTTTTGAAAAGGTCACGTTGGAGCCGAGCTATGTTTTCTGCAAGTTTGACGAAATTATCGCTGTGGGATGGGTACCTTAAATATGCTGTGCTTGCCTTTGCAAACTGTTGCGCTCGAATGACTCGAAAGGATCGATTTCAATCTCTTGGGAGCCGTAGCTGAGCTGAGAAACAATAGGCAGCATTCGACGCAGCATTCGATACTGCTGCTTTATGGGTTAATACTGAGAACTGTGATTTAGATAGGACTAATTTTAACATCCATCCAAATGCGAAGCAACGACGCTGGACGCAGCTGCGATATCCTTTAGAGATTGTCAAAAATGGGATGCAAGGGTCACAATTGTGGCATTTTAATGCCATTAAGATGGAAGATAGGGATATTAACGCCTTGAATTTAGTAAGCGGGCTGCAGTTTTCCATTGTATCAATGTCACATCCTGCTTCAGACGGACAGGCAGAAGATTAGTACTTAGATTGATGGATAGATGTTATATATTTGAATACACCACCTGTCATGCGCCGCCTTTGCTAATAAGATGCAGGCTAGCCACGCACGCGTGTCAACCATCTGACCCAAGACGACAAGACCACGTTGTCAAACTCGATGATTCTTGGTATCAAAAGGTGAACTAAATAAATACAATCACAAAAATGTGCTAAGATAAATGATCTAGGTTATGGAATTAATAAAAGAAATTAACGACAAAATAACAAATGTATATGCAAAAACTTACAGATTAATCCAGCGATGTCTCTACGCGCGTTCCATTTTCCGACTGAGCGGCAACGCGTCACGGTAATCAAAATATAATATTACATGAAAACGAGGATTATCTAAACGAAGCTCGCGGAGCGCGACACCACCATTGCATTGAATGAATGCGCAATTGTT
The DNA here is from genome assembly GCA_900245855.1 of Calvadosia cruxmelitensis. Lineage (NCBI taxonomy): Eukaryota > Metazoa > Cnidaria > Staurozoa > Stauromedusae > Kishinouyeidae > Calvadosia > Calvadosia cruxmelitensis. Next base: position 2,765 of record OFHS01000678.1, read on the forward strand.
ATTGTGCTTCTTTGATATGATGTGTGATTGTTTCATTTCTTTGTGAATTGGATCGGCATTTTTCTCATATTAAGATGCATATAGCTTTCTTCCCATACCATTTGTGTATTTGAGAATAGCGTGTGAATTCTGTCTTTTATTTCTCTCCTGCGCAACAGCACCTGGTCTTACTAATATGGTTGGAGGAAGACCCAAAGTGTGAGTCTGGAGCTTTGACATATAGTTGCATTGTCAGCATGTAAATTATGGCTTTAGTAATTTTGGCAAATGGGTGATATCGCTCAAATGTACTCCAGTGGCGCTGGGTCCAAATGTTGCACCTGCAACTGATTTCATACTCGTTAACTTTACTATAGACATATTTTACTGCTCTTCCTTCTCTTCTTTGGCAGTTAAATAACAATGTGTCAGATTTGTAGAGATTCCATTTTGTGTCAATTAACTGCCTGTACGTAATCTGTTACAATTTGGTTGCAGGTCACCCGTTTTGAAATTATTCTCGTTCCTATACCCGAAATCAGAAATGGAGGTATGTTTTCAGGTTACTTTAAATAAAATAAAATAAAATAAAATATGATATTTTCCTATATTCATCCTATTATGACCGACCGCTCGGTACTTTAAATTAAATTAAATATGGTCTATGCTATTTTCATCATAATAACCGCTCGTCTTTGATGTGAACAATCTGCTTTTTATCATAATTTCTATATGTTATATTCTTCCTTTCTATGGCCTCATGTTCAGTGACGGTATTGTTACCAGCTCAGTAGATCGAATTCATTCTCTTTTAATGCATGAAATGTTGCTTATTTTGTGTTTAGGCTTCCATATATTTTGATGAAAAAGAAATCGACTCATACAAATGGGTAGACGTGGCCAAGGGCATGACAGAGTCAAAGCAAGCCAGCAATGAATCTGAAACATTTCCTAAACGACCAAGTATGTTCCATCTGCAGATTGTCCTTTGTTGTGTACAGTTGTATGCTGTTCGTAAGATTTTTCTTTATGTGATACAGTAAGAGTTGCTTAGTAGGACAACTGCATAATCGGCTCAACTATTTATTCCGCCCAATTTCTCAAAACAGAATCAAATCCTTTGAAATCAAACTAAATATTCCCACTAGTTAGACCAACACATCCCCCTAAATATGAGTAAATTTGAAAAATAATACACCTTTTCGCCTTTCGGAGTAAAATAATAATCATACACAAATATTGCCTTTGCTTTGAGAAAAGCCTTCAAACAAATACTACAATCATCAGACAGATTAGTTTGTACTTTGATCGCATAAATTATATTTTTATTGACACAAACCTTGCTATGAGACGTTGTTGGTCAGATGGTACTTCATGTCTCGGTTTTGCCACAATTTTGTCTGATTTGGCTTACAGAGAAGATTCGTGGTACGTGTGCCTTCCCTCTCGGTGCGTTGGCTTACACCAGATCAGGAGACAAAGGCGACAATGCTAATATCGGTAAGCTGTTCTATTTCTGACATGCGTGAAGACAAAGTGTATTATTTTGACAGGATATGTAATTTACTATTAAAGCAATTATATTCTTTATCCCTTTCTTCCATTATAATCACTTGTTCTCAGTCCATTAGAACAACGGAACAAAGGTAGTTTTAAATCAGAGCAGCATGAGATGACCAGAATCTGTTCAAATGCCTTAGAGCCGCCCATGCCATGCCTCGACGACTTTCAATGTCGTCTTTGGTTGATGGCAAGATGAACCCTAAGTACTTGAAAGACTTGACACGTACGATAGGACCAGCAGATGTTGTTAGCTGTGCTTGCTCGAGTGGATTGCAATGAACTTGGTTTTGGTTGTGTTGATTTTCAGACCGACAGTACGACACATCTTCTCCAGTGTCTGCTGCATCGTTTTCTGTGCGTTGTTTCTCAGTCTAGACACAGCTCCCAAGAGACTAAAATAGATACTTTCAAAACTATTTGAGCACAACGATTTGATAAGGCAAATGCAGCTAATTCAAGGTTTGCATTCTATCAATTATAACTTTCCTATGTCAGCCCCAATACAGCTAGATATCAGACATCGATTATGGGAACTAATTACAAATTTGTCCACATCGACCAACTATGAACAGCATCATGAAAAACCCTGCCATTTGCACTGATAGAAAATTGCTCACAGTAGTCTAAAATAATGAAAATGCCAACATATCAGAGTGCGCTAGCTTATGGCATGTTTACGTACATTGTAGGTGTTATATGCCGCAATCCTGGGTACTATCCATTCCTCCATGATGTGCTGACTGCAAAGGCAGTACAGAAGTACTTGCGCCATGTCTTCGAGGACGATCGAGAGATCAAAGTGCAAAGGTACTGATGCTAAAAGTCAGTTTTGTATTCTATTAACCATATGACTGTTATATCCTATTTGTTCCTAGTAGATGAAATTATACAAATGCAAGTTTTACCCCAAATTGCCCTGGTAAGCTTTCATTGGTGGCATTGCTACTCTTTTTGATACTGTCCTGGGTCATTCCGCACAGGAGCGGGTTAGTTAGATAGTCGCTTCCCTCAACCCCACTGACTGCTAAGTGTGCAAGTAGTTGTAACGAGTGCGGAAATTCTCTCTTGTGAATTCACGCGACTGACCACGTTTGTTGAATCTCTTTGGAAATAAAATTTCAACAAGTTGGCCCTATTCATAGTACTTACGGGTAGGTCACTACATTTAATGATACAAATTGATCTAATTTTACATTTTTACAGGTTTGAGTTGCCTGGCATCCACGCATTCAACTTTGTATTAGAGAATTCGCTTGGTGGAGGTGGCATTGCATCTTTGCGAAGTGATCCACAGGTATGCCGCTGATTGAAAAGGGAAAAGATCTATAAATGACAAAATGGGGTCGCGTAAAGTGTGCCTTTAATAGCATTACAATTGTCTTGAGTTGATTGAGTTTAATTTATCAATCAACGGATTTTTTATTCTGTTTAAAATTGTTTGATTCGATAAAATTGCAGATTACATGAGGTTGAATGACGTCTATAAATATATAATTACCAAGCCTCGGCACGTCGACACAACGGAAACTGCTGCCAAGTGGTTTGTGCAGTGTATGTTGCGGTATTGCAATGTTTTACACATTTAACATTTCTTATTTTGTTTCCTTCAGGGCAAGTCTTATGGTCAGATGATGTTGGACTTCAAAGTCAAAGATGTCCCTGATCTTTTGCCCTCAACCGTTGAACGAATGAATGATTCCTACGGCACTTGATTTCCTTGATTAGTTTGGTATTGATAGCACTTAACATATACTGATAAATACACTGAGCTTTATTTACAAATAATGATGTGTCGTTTTTGTCTTCTTTTGAGCTAGTTTTGTCTGTATAATGTATCACATTGACAGTGGTATGTCGGCCTTCATCTCATCTGTTCAGACCGTTAGGCGTAAGACAGCGCTGGTGTGAGTGTGAGTAGTTTCAGGCCTTTACCAACCCAGAAACACCGTAAGGACTTTCAGCTAGGCAGAGCATTCCTATTGTCCTTGTCAACGACCGCCTTCGTCGTTATTTTCGTCCTGTAAAATGTTTTCCTGTTGCAGCAATAATCGTTCTTGCATTCGAGCCGTTTCCTCTTGCTGCTTTACCAAATCCTGCGCTTCTTTCTGCATAGTTTCTAGCTTTTCCAGAGTAACTGACTTCATAGGCAATATTTTAGGCTTGCATAAAACAGGCATGGGTGACTGCTTGATGAATAACATCCCAGTTTTTGGGAGTACTTCGACAAACTCTGGATTGGCCGCCATCTTTAGTTGCAGTTGCCTGGCGACTTCTTAAAGATCCATCTAAAGTGAATAATTCTGAAGTGAGTTTCTACGAGAAAGAGACTGGCCAATCAGCGACGCCCACAAGCACAAAACATACCAGGCCCCAGCAGCAACAAGAAGGGGGAACGCGTAAACATGGCTGCCAACAGAACCTTCAAAATGCGTTATAATGTGTTATGCGACTGTTTCTTTCTACTTGTATCCTTTCTACTTATTTGTTCTATTGATGCAAAACAAAAGGCGAAAGAGGTATGTTAAATTTTGAGGTAACTGACGTTGTATAAAGCTAAAAAAATGTATTTACGAAAGCTGGATGACTAGATGCCAACTTGCCAAGTAGGCCTGGTGTGGTACAAGGCACAGATTGCAACGCACCATAGGTAGGCCTATTCATTCAATAAAAATAAAGACTGCAGTCTCTGCCCTTACTATGCAGCTATGACCTATCCGCACTAGAATTCAAGTATGCATGGCAAAATCTACAGCACACAGTAAATTGCCATTCTCAACAATAATCAAATTAAACTCATCCATTGATAAGTTATTTGGCATCGGTTCTTGGTTTGGTGAGAGCTACTTACTTGCAAATGGCAGCAGCTGCAATGGTCAACCTGTCACCATAACCAAGCACCAGTCACACTGCTAAGTCAGTGGAAACCCTAGAGCTACTTACTAGAACAATGATTTATTTCCTTTTGGGAAGTGGCAGGGTGGGTGAAAATTCACATCCTGGCTGTTTCTCGTAGTGCGAGGCATATCGGGTAAATTGCCATTCTCAACAATAACCAAAGAACAATTATTCCTCCTTTTCGTATGCTAACATTGATAAAAAGTAAACTGATTTAGAGAATAGTAGCGTTGAAGAGTAACTTTTCACTTTCGACAGAAAATGACTTGAGCTGTAACTAGTTGCTTTCAAAAGGTAACATCTACAGCACTGCCTAGTTGATTACTGTTTTGAACATAGAAGTCTAAAACCCAACAATGTGTCAATTGATGTAGCTCTCATTTTCTTACAGAGCTCCAGCTCTCAGCTGGAAACAAAAGTCCAACAAATGCTTGATATGAATGCAAAACGACCTGTGCTGAGAATGAACGGCGATAAATTCAAGAGTTACATACGATCAGCACCAAGGAACTATTCTGTCGTTGTCATGTTGACTGCCTTGGCTCCGCAACGGCAATGCGGAATTTGCAAGTAGGTTTATTCTGGATTTCCATTTATTCCATAATTCAATTCCAACCAATTTGTGCCGTGTTTAACAAAGGATTTTTGCAGGGAAGTGAACGCGGAGTATCAGATTTTGGCTGGCTCGTGGCGTTACTCTGGATCATTCAATTCGCGTTTATTCTTTGCAATGGTGGACTTTGATGAAGGCAGTGACGTTTTCCAATCGGTGAGCGTAACTTATTTGCTGTGTGGCAGATCTATATATGAGATATCCTGTTAGCACCTTTTCTACATTGTTTTTGCTTCATCTAGATTATTTGATATTCTACTTTGCCGTTTGATCCCCGTAGAGTGTTGTTTGATGGAAACCATTTATTGTTCCAGCTGAAACTCAACTCTGCACCTGTCATCATGCACTTCCCACCAAAAGGCAAGCCAAAGAAGGTTGATACATATGACATGCCAAGGTAATGAACCTCAACTGGTTAAATTATCTTAATGTTTCAAAACGCTTGTACATGCCTCTATGGATTTGAAACGTGATGTTTATTCTTCGGATTTGCCTTCTGACCATGTGTACTACTTACGAGGCATTCTACTAAATACACTAAAAGACACTTGATTAGCCCTGTTTTTTTCTAAAATCAGAAGTACTGAATTGCTTAAATAAGATTAAAAGATGATGACGTGATCATTTTCACATACCCTCTTTCTCACTAACTGGCAAACAGTTTTGCGGGGAACTTTTTTTGGAGAGTCCTTCCACTTAAGCAAAGCTATTCGGATTGAAAAATTCTATTCTGCAGAGGTGTAAGTATAGCAAAACGTAACTAAACTGCCAAGCGGTCCACAGCCTGGTAAGATTATTTTTCTGAGCATGCTTATAGATATTTCCTTTTAACAGATATGGGTAAATAAAGCCAACCTATCATATTTGCACAGAATGCATGCTCATTTAACTATTAACAGTCCATTGCTATCACAGGTATGGATTTCAAGCAGAGCAGCTTGCAAAATGGGTTGCAGAAAGAACTGATGTTCAGGTCAGTATATTACACAGTGTGATGACATATCCATGTATGCTGAGCGCTGACCATCTTTGATTTGATTTGATCTTCAACAGGATATCTAGGTCGTCGTTATTTCTTTTTGTTGTTATGTTTTGAGACACATCAGTTATCTACTTCACATTGATTTTGTCTTTGTTTTTATCTATGAATGCGCCATTTCTGTTTGTTCGCTGAAGGTGCGCATTGTTCGTCCTCCGAACTACCTCTTTGCCATCACAATTGGCGTTGTCTTGGCTGGTATTGGTGCCCTCTTGTACGTTCGACGCAAGAGCCTTGAATTTGTATACAACAAGGATTACTGGGCCATTGGCGCACTGGTACGTTACAGCTTTGCCGTGTTCTTGCTATTGTCAATCATCTGTTCAATGTTGTAATGATGTATCAGCATCTCAGTTCATACGACAACTGTTGTTGCTATTTCAGACAATCGTCTTCATCATGATATCTGGTCAGATGTGGAATCACATCCGTGGTCCTCCTTACGCTCACCGCAACCCCCAATCTGGAGATATTGTATGAATTTTCAGACGTTATCGTTTTCTGTTGCTTTGAACAGCATTAAGTGATGCTCTGATTTTGTTAGATTCTAATGCTATTTCCATGTTGATCTATTCCTAAAGGTGTATATCCATGGCAGTAGCGATGGTCAGTTGATTGCCGAAACATACATTGTGTTTGCACTCTGTATCCTTTTCATACCAAGCGTATAATGTTGTTCGACTTGTGTCATTGTTTGGTGAGTTATTGCATCAAGGAGAAACTTATGTGGCACTGCACGTGGCATACCGTATATTAGATAATGTTGCCGTGTATTAGCCCCCCCCCACACACACACACACACCTAATATGTCTCCAAGGCACTCCTGGCTCTATCGGACTGGGAATCTGACATGGCGCCGCACTAATAGCGAAACCAGATCACTAGCTGGTGATGGTACCACCGACCGACTTTACCGTGTATAAGCCGTGCCGCGAGTGCTGTTTTGAAGGTGCATAAATTTTCTAAAACTGCAAATCTAAGGGGCAACTGAAGCTGTGGGTAGCTTAAACATAAGGCCGGTGTATGCATGGAAATATACGGTACGTCAAAGGGTTTTGCCATTGCATTTGTGATAAAACTGGTTAAAAGGAGTGTTTGCTAAATGAGCACTAGAAACTTGTAGTAGAAAGTTAACAGATTATTTGTGATTTGGCTGTTTTTCTTGACTGACTTCAATACCAGATACGATGGTCTCCGTTGGCTTCATCTTATTGAACGAAAAGGCCAAAGCTCAAGAAGACATCCGAAAGAGACAATGTAATTCAATTTGTTCTTGTAAAACTCATTATGACTTAGTTGACGCCACCATAGTTGACGCAAATTATAAGTCCAATTCATGTGTAAGTTTATCCTGATTTTTTAATGTCAATTTAAATACCATGATTAGCTGTATGCAACAGGCAATGCGATGTCTTTTAATCGACATTGCTGCTGCATACAATGGTATATATTCACTTCCTTTAGGTCTTTACGCTGGCTGATTACAAGTTGATAATGGTCATGTTGCGTTTGTAGCTGGAAGTGTCTCAATTAATGTTCATTACCTGCTGAGCGACAGCATCACCACGGTACATACGGTATTTATTAACTAGTTTCTGCAAAGAGTTCAAAAGTAGTTTAAATTTACAAAGCTACTATGAAATGAAAACAAAAACGTTTAATTGTTTAATGAGTGTAACCCAAAAAGCAGCCGATGGCTTGTCTCCCTTGGGGTCTTCGACGATTAAAACAACAGAAGACACAACTAATACATGTTGACTGATCTTGGAGTCAAACCTGAGATGCCAGCGATTAGTTTATTACTGCTAGACCACTTGGCCAAGCCAATCAATTATGATGCAACTTTGACAATGTGTTGTTATTCTGCCTTGCAGTGTTCATCGCTGGTGGCCTTGGTCTCGTAGTAGTATTCTTTAGTCTCATATTGTCGATTTTCCGATCAAAGTATCACGGATACCCTTACAGGTCAGTGTGTAGCATACAATATCAGGACTCAGTAGGCTGACCCATGACTTGCTAGCCAGATTGGTTAGCGCTAATGCAAGGTCGGATGGGATTTATATTATATCAATGATAACAATCCAAGAACATTGTTGTGTGAAACTGTGAATTGCAACCCGCCTAAAATAATCAGGCTGTTCTATGAAATTAATAAAAAAGATTCATTGTAAAGCTACTCTCTACGTATAGCACATCAGTTGTCATCAAACATCTATAGAAGTTTGGTGAAGAATATTGAGACATAGAGGCGACATAATGTGCTGCTGAAGGCAGTTAAGCCCCTAGGACGCTGGCCTCTATTGCACCAGACTGCTCTGATGTCTGTGGCTCAGTTAGTGATGGGAGAGAATCGTGGATTTCTAAAAAGCCCCTTTTTGACTGTCGCATGAAACACAATTTCTGGATTATGTTCCCAACGTACTGTGAGATTAATTTGGTATCAATTCCCGTTGCAGTCTGACTGGTACAGTGGTATTCATGCTTGTTGAATGACTATTAACTTGACAAAAACCACCAGCAGATATAACAAATACAAATAAAGTAACTACACCAAGTCTCAATTTTCAGCATTACATTTTTCCCTACAAAAAACTGCAGTAAATAGTTATTCATTTGAATGGATGCAACTGAATCAGGTAGTCTAATATAATAATAACTAGCTGGTCCGCGCTGCTAACTCAGCTGCTTCCAGCGTCGTTGCTTCGCATTTCGATGGATATTAATTAGTCCAATACATATCACAGTTCTCCGCTTGCTACGCAACTCCAGCCAGCTTCGAATGCTGCGCATTGTTTCTCAACTCAGCTGCGGCTCCCAAGAGACTGAAATCAATCCTTTCGAACCATTCGAGCGCAACACCATTCGAACGCAACAGTTTGCAAAGGCAAGCACAGAAAACTCAAGGTGCCCATATCACAGCGATAATCTCGACAAATTTCGTCAAACTTGCAGAAAACATTGCTCGGTTTCTAGGTGACCTTTTCAAAAACGGATCCGTTAGATTCTGCACCAATTTGCATTGTTCAACTTTGACCTGGTTTGAGCGTTGGCGCTGTACCCTGTGTTTCGAAAACCTGGCACAACCAGCGCCGTGTTGTTTCCCAAAAGTCGGGAATTTTGTACTTGCACAATGCACATGAGCACAGATGAGTGACAGGTGCCCAGATTTGAACATACATACATACATGCAAACAAACAGACAGACGTTTGTGAAATATAGATATAGATTACTGTGGACCACAATTGTGCATTTCAATACATTGTTTGTGCATCTGAAATCACAACTTGTCAAGGCCACCCCTCAATTTGATATTAATCATTCGTGTATTATGATTCTCAAGAAGAAATTGAGAAACACCGAACCGTAGATTATCTGGAATTAACTGTAAACTAAGTGGAAGTTTTCCCCCTTCATTTTGGTGGTGTGTTATATCTGCTCATAATATGATATAAGTTCATATGTATAATAAATCGATAAAACATAATATGTATGTTATATCTGCTCAATATCTTGCTGATAATATGATAATATCAGACATGTTTCTATATTGTCCGATGACGTAACTTCTATTATTAATTTCTGTCATTTCAGTTTCTTGTTCAAGTAAATCATACGTCAGCGTGTTAGAATCAAGCGGATTTGGGCTTGTTTGGAGACAGCACAGCACAGTGTAGTAGCGTCAAAGGAAACAAGAAAATATTGGAGGAGCGAACGGTACATTGGATTTAACAGCAGACATATGCCGCATTCTAGACATCACTCATCTAAATTAGGTATTGAGTTTAATAGGCTAGCTATCAACTAAACAATTAACTTGTGCTACATACGTCTTAATGACTCTTCTTTGCATTTTGAATCTCTGTCGTCATATTTATGACTTTGGTTTCAGATCCAATAGCAGCTTCTAATAACTGTTTTTCTGCTTAAAAATCACTAAAAGCAAATGTGATTGCTTCAAATTTGTTTCAAGGGAGGAAGATGTAAAAACAAGAGCATTGTACTGTCTGCAATTTTATCTTTACAAGGCACCAATTAGATGTGTGCCACTGATGAACATGCATGCGTCACATACGCTAAATGCATTTCAATGTGCCTAAGGTACAGTAGTTACAAATGGTGCTTTGATTAGCTCGTCTACATGAAAGGCTCTCCTGCCGTCAATGCCACAATGTTGAATTTCACTTGCGATGGATCTCTTTCCATGAACGTCTGACAAACCTTAGCTGCATCCTGCAGGATGAAAAAATACAATGGAATTTCAGAATACTTTGAATATGGAATTGGGTTTGCATGTGAAAGCCTGAAAGGAAATGAATTAAATGCAAGAAGAATGTGCAGAAGAACTCTAAAGCCTCTGGTGGCCCCTGCCCCCAAATGTCCTTCCCAGCCCCCAAATATCCTTCCAGCAGTAATGACACAAATTCTAACAAATGCCAACAAATAGCTCCACAATCCTTGGCAAAACTAATAAATAACGAAAATCAAATAACAGAGGCCCTCAGTAATATTAACAGCCTGAGTTCTTATATTCTATCAATTCTGAACAAATTTGCTAAAAAGGATGCTTGTTTCTGGAATACGCCCAATGGCTTCAATTATCGAATTGAATACTTGTTAGTTATTCTGATCTTACCTCAAGGAAAGTGTCTTCGTTGGTCTTTCCATGGTTCACGGGGAAGTCTTTTCTTCCATCTAAGTTAGAAGAAATCATGAGCCTTACATATCTACATTGTACATATATGCAACCTCAGAGTATGTACCATATCAACCCACAAAACTATGTCAATTATTAATGTCACAATTGAGAGTTGAATATATAGTTATACACCCTACTGTTCTTGCATCTGCCGTTCAATATAACTGATAAAAAAAACACTTCAGAGATTGCATTCGACAAGAAAGCTGTGCTGTACCTAGTTCATACAGATGGCCGTCTTTGTGAGTCAGAGCAATGAAATGCAAGTCGACTTTCTCATCTAATGACGGACACTGAAAAAGAAGAAGAACGTCACTTATAGCCATAGTCTGTTGGAGAGTGTTTGTTTACACTAGACAGTAGACACTCCACTAAGCAACCCATAGTGGTTCGTAAAATGAAAGGCGGTCGTGTTCTAAATGGCCGGTACACGACGACGTAATGAGGCTCACTCGGCAGCTGGTTTCCAACAGTCAACATTCAGATAATCAGTAAACGCCTAGGTTGCTAGCAAAACAATCGCATTTCCAATACAGAATGACACTATATGAATAAATGGGAAAAGACACTGAAATACTTTTCAAAACACCCTATAATGAAAGCTGCTACAGGCCAACCAGAATTTGTGTTCAGTGAACGCTGTTCACATTGAAGATCAAATATAGGCGGTCTCTCAACACAGGTGGTCTTTCAACACAAGTGGTCTCTTAAGACAGGTGGTCACCCCAGACAGGTAAATTGTATTTTTTGAATATTTAAAAGGGGCACTTGAGAGTGGTCTTTTAAAGTCTTAACAACAAACAAAAGTGGTCTCTTCTACTCTCTAATTAGTAATTACATAATTTCAATTGATGTTTATTTGACTAAATTTTCCCAACCTTTGTCTGTCCTTCACTTGCTGTTTCTTCGTGTGAAAGCGTTATTCCCTGATCAATAAAACAGAAAAGAACTACAACACCACGAAATCGTTTTAAATCAACCATAAGACAAAAGATCTATAGTTGGCTTGTTCTCAAGGAGCCAAACTGTCTACGTTGACACTGCTATTATCATCCTGATAACAAGGATAAAAGGTCAGAAAGACTGAATACAGGATTGTAGGCCAAGACACGGTTACGATAGAATTATGTTGTCACGTTCAATAATGGATATACCGGTACAATTAATATTTAATTGTCCATTAAACTAAACTACGTTCTCGGGTACAAAGATCATTTACCACCATGACCCTTGGTGTACATTGTAAGCATTGAGTACATCACTACCTGGATTCTAATTCAATATTAAACAACAGAGCAAACCAATGCTGATAACTCTGTTCAGCACCTGATAGCGAACAAACCTCGTCTGTCTCTAACGCCTTTGCCTTGGCAGCTGGATCCATTGACTCTGTTTTGCTCAGGAATTCCCGTAAGCTTCCATCACCTTCAAATTGCATCATTAGAATTTAAAATCACAACAAAATACGGAGGAATACACCTGATAACTGTGGTTGAATTAGCACTTACCAATAACAGATTACAGGCATTGGCTACAACACTATGTACATTGCAACCCCGTTGATATCACCTCGGTTAATATCACAACCTACTTAACATCTCTTTAGAATCAACTATTGCTAAGCGGATCACAAACCGTTTATTATCACGATTTTTGACAAAAATACTATATTGATATCAACGAGCGAGGTTCCACTGCAATCGAATCTTTCTCTCAAGTCTTTGTCTGTTTTTAGATATTTTGGTTATTCTGGCAAATAATTTTGCTTTCAATGGAACAATAGTTCTACTAAGCAAACATATTATTGACAAATGGATAAATGCATGTGTGAAGTTTGCAGTTTTCCAATCAGTCTTTCCACATTTATGCGGTTCAATTGATCTATCAAAGTTGATCCAGATCAACACTCCTTATATTCCAGAAAATACCAAATTATTATTGATCCACAACAATCAGCTTCTTCTAAAAGAGGAGAAAGGTAGCTGTTGGTCAAAGTTCTTGACCAATTCTTACCAACAGCAATTTTATCTAGATTGTTGGCAATGGCGTGGATGATGCCAACGGTACCACAGGCATTGCTGACTGTCTGTTTGGTGTAATATAGGCTATTTGCCACTATCTGCAAAGAAGAATTATACAAAATCAAGAACATGCGGCACTGAAGAATTTATCAAATGTCATTGTTGCTCTCAATGGCAGGACTTTGTCATTTCTCAACCAAACCATACCTGGCCTTCCTTTTCAATTTTAGTCTTTTCTTCTTCCTTGTGTTTTTCAGTCTGAAGAACGTAAATGCCGGATTAGATATATGATGAGTCAATCATGGAAATAGGTGGATGGAGAGATGATGCATCAGGCCAATCTTGTTCTGTTCATTCGATTTCTTGACCCTTTCCTAACACGTGTGTGCTATTATGGCAGATCAAGTGTCGAGAAGCAGTCTATAGATTCGGACAAGCACAATTGTTCAAGCTAAGTTACATCTGATCCTCGTAAAGGTTATGACAATGATGAGAGAGAAATCGCTCTAACGTGTGCATGTTACCACAATCAGAATATAGTTCAATCAAGGGGATTTGTGAGTTTATCAAATCAAACGAATATGCAATAAAACAAGCACAGCTTTCAACAGCGGAAATAAAGCTGGTTTATAAAAACATTGGATTATTAGAAGTATTGTTGTACTTCTGTAATAGTGAGGTTGTCTAACTCACACATGAATGAGGCCAGGTGGGTTTGCGGAATAAACTGGTCAACTACAACAAGTATCATTTGAAGTGGAATCTCATTTAAATGCATTGAAGCAGAACAAGAACATGTCGAATTTCATACCACGGGAGTGATTGGATAAAGAAGCAACAGCGCACAAACTGGCCTTGGAACCATCCCCAAAAGACCTGGATCCAAGCCAAACACGTCCACTAGCTTCCATTTAGATTCAACGCCAAGGGTGGAAAGAAACTGCAATAAATAAATCAAACCAAATCCATTGGAATTTAACTGATACACTAACAATAGACGACGTGCAAATGACGCAACAGAGACCAATCACAACGAACAGGATGTGACGAGCAGACAACACAATGACGAATGAACACCAAGGGCTTGCACACGGTGACTTTATACATTGACAATGCGACAGGATTAATAGACGACGTGCAAACGATGCATGACGGATAATGGCTACAGTGCTCATGAGCCATGCTTGTTGGAATCAATTTCTTGAAGAGATGCTATGTACAGAACTAGGATAAGTGTAATACAAATAAATTTTCAAATGAGCTTTAACATAGTACAAATTTTAATTGCATTCAAACCAGAAAGGATCTTCCAATGACATTTTAATTGAACTTTTGAGGTCAATCAGATTGGTGATACAAATGAGGTCATCGATTATTAACACTGCTGGGACCACTCTATTTTTGAAGAAGTCACGGTCGCCATAAGAATATCCACTTCAGTTTTAAAAGAGGTGATACTAGGCATACCTAATTTGATAAAGCATGAAGGAAAAAGGTTAATTAAACGGTGACTACTCTAATTCACCAGATCGAAAGGCATCATATATAACTGCGCTTGGCTTTTTAGCTACATTGGGAAAGTTTCTAAGATGATCACCTTGTTCATGACCTGAAAGAGAAAGAAAGCGAAAATAAATAAAAATAATTACAATATTAATAATTACGAACTATATAAATAATTAAAATATATAACTAAAATAATTAATTAAATAAATAAGTAAATAATTAAAATATTAATAATTACGAAATATTATTAAATCTAAGCATTATGATTAAATCTCGGTGTGTCTTCGAGTTTATCCGCGTTGTTTCAATAACTAATCCATAGACCATAATGAACAAACTACAACTTTGCAGCTAGAAACCGAGATTTCTCGCTAACAAATCATCATCAAAGATATCTATGGGTAAGACTAATAAACCGTTAAGTGGGCTTCAATCACTCGCTGGTAGCAGCACCAGAGGACAACACAGTGATGAATGAGAAACAAAGACAGACAGGCCGAACGGGAGACACTGGAACTCGTACATTACTAGGTCCTTGTATACAAAGCGCAGATACTTCTTGTGCGCCAAGCTGGCAGCCTGGCACATCGTCCAGTTCCAGTCCAGTTTCATCATCCAGTCGTTGTGCTGGACCAGGGTACGGGTCATTTGTAAACCTTCCATTTTGAACGAGCGATGTGTTACAAATCGATCGAGTGCCTTCAGATTGATTATTGGTCTGGCAGAGGTGAGTGTCAGAATCAAGGCACCGGTTTTTACTTAAAAATTAGAACTAACAAGACGTCACATCACTTATATTGAGACATCTAAAACGAATTCTGATACGTAGGTCTATACTTCGGCAATGCGTCGTGCATGTATGACATCATTGTTAAACAGGTAACCGGTAGGCCTGGCCCTGGGCTAGTTAGGACGTCAAATAGGTTAAGAAATTAGGCATAAGTAGTCTATACCTCGGGATTGGATTCGAGTGGCAGCCATTTTGGACCCATAGCCGTCGTTTACGAGCTCAAGCGCGAAATGAAGTGCTCTGCAATAAATCCAATCAAGTGAAAAAGATCCTAATAAAGGCAGGTTACAGCTTGCGTTGTGATGTCGATTGTATTCAAGAACTTTTTCGTCAGAATTTGTTGATAAAATGCTGCACTATTGAATCACACTCGTTTTATACGATGTCCTGAAAAGAGGCCATTATTGCATGATATACCAAGATGGCGACGTTGGGAGGACTTCGCTCGCTTGGCAGAGCGTCATTACTACGCGAATTCTCGCCCTATAGAATCAATTGGACAAGTCTTACCTTAGACAAAGTCAAATTTGTATGTCAAGGCAACGCTTGCAAAACTTTAACGCACATTAGGACTCTTTCGTGCACAGCAATTCGAAATTACAGCGACCACGTGGAGCAGCCTGCTGGAGACCAATCTAGCGATGTGCAATTGAAAACTACTAGTCGCTTTCAGCTACCATTTGAAGAATATCAAAAACTAAAGCGTTCTGTGCGATCAAAGCAGAGAATAGCTGGAATTCCCTTCGCATTTGTTGGATTGGGGACGTCTTCGGTTCTCTCTGCGTACATGTTTCCAGATATGTTCGATGCAACACCTGAGAATGTGCAATTGATCTTGTAAGTCTTGTTGAATTGAAGTCATACCTAAAATATTCTTGCTTCCGTAGGAATTCAATTGCATCATCGTCAACATGGTACTAATAACGACACACCACAGTTCTGTTTGTGATGTTAGAGGTCTGCACAGACTACAGCTATAGGCCAGTCTGGAAAGTTTGTATGTTACGCCGAAGATCTTCGGCGTGGAACAGGCTCCGATTTGGCGATTGGCGTGGCGCAAGGCTTGAGATTTTCAAAGATTCAGTAATAAACACTGCTAAAATTATCCTGTTTTTTTGGCGTGGCGTAAGCTTTGGCGCAGGACCCTGGCGTAATCTTCGGCGTACACAAAACGAACTTTCCACACTGGGCTATAGGCTGACTGTTTAGTGACCAGAGTAATGCGCACAACCAGACTGAGTGCTGTAGATTCACGAACTAATATATTTCACAAGAGAACAAGATTACAGCACAAACGATCACGTGAAATATACGATTACGAGGTAGCCAATCAGGGCACTACACTCGCTTCTCCTTCAGAAATATGATTAAAACATAGTAATACGCTAACACGATAAATTAATAGAGAAATCAAAAAGCTAACATTAATACATTGAGAATCACGTCCGAATATCCATTCAATGTTCACATTCTCGTAATAGTGCTTCCGTGAGCTAATGCAATGCCGCTTCAGGCGGTCCAGGGCCACTGAAATCAACGCTACGACTGGCTGCGTCGCATGCCGACAATGACAGCTTGTCAACGTATTCTGTGACGGGTTGTACTGCCAAACTCCTCTCCCTCGTCACGATTTCATCCGACTGGCCAACTTTCACTTTACTAAGAGTGCCAGTGGCAAGCAAGTTCAATCCGAAAATTGTTCATTGTGCAACAAATGTCACATGCAGAGTTGCACAATCAGCCTCCAGGTTTACAAAGGCAGGCCGTGATGCTGCATCATGAGCAAAAGCCATGCCTACAGAGTTCGTTGGTGCGCTTCGCCTTTCAGAAACGCTCGCCAATGACGGCTCGCCTTTGGCTCAAATCACCTCCTCAGCCACCGTGTGTCCTCTCGTTGTCCCGCACAGATTTTCTCTGGAAAATGCCCAACAGCTGCATTTTCTAGGTAAAATTTATACTAAACAAGTAATTTTCTCACATAAACTACTAATTTCTATTGTTTAATTTTGCCTTGCGCGGAAAAATCCGGGCAATTTGAACTGCACAAAACTCGAAATTCCCTGTGCAATATGCAAAGAATGCAGTCGGATGTAGGACCTGTTTACATGAAGCGGGCCAGCCTTCAGCCACTAAAAGCAATACGTTATCCAATGCAACCTCTTTTTACTAATTTGACAAACAATGTACCACTTTCTCTCTCTCTCTCTTGATATTTCCTTCAAACGTTTCATAAACATTTTGGCATTTCCATCTGTTAGGCCTGCCGAGCAATATCCATGCAGAATATATACTTGGTAGCGTAACATACAAGCGTTTCATATTGGACTGAACATGATCAAAATAGACACAGAAAAGATGTAACTGACATATTCACTGCACTTCGCAATTTTTCAACAGTAATGATAGATTTTACAACGGCAATACAGGTTGTGGAAAATGAAAAGCTATAATGTACAATGGCTGATCAAGAACATCTCATAAGCGCATCTTCTTTTTACATTGTTTTTCTGGGATGTCTTAAAATGCACAGAGATATCATTTACAGGAAAGCTACATAAATTATGCAATTTTTTTATTTGAAGACTTAGTCATTGACTCATTGCCTCAACATCAATAACAGAAGAAGTAGAATAATTTGAAGGAGATATACTGTATACTGCCTGTGCTGTTGTTGTCGATTGTCTGTATAGTGTGTGTTATTTTCTAACAGAGGTCTCGATCCGCTGGTGTTTTGTGGCATCTGTGGAGTCCTGAGTTGCGGCTTAGGCTATATTGCGGGAACATCATTGTTTGGTGCCACATGGAAATGGATGAACAAAGACTTAGCACATAACATGGAACTGGTAGGTCAATCACCAAACATCGAGACCCTTTTTCATTGTCCAACTGATTCATGCATATGTTCCGAATGTGGTCAACAAGCAAAATATATATATCATCTGATGAACTGTCCAAATGTCCAATCCTACATAAATTTTGTAAAAGATTGTGAGTCGTTTGATACTCCATTGTAATATTGTCTGATTTATAAGGCCTTAGATTTTAAGATAATACTTTGATATTAACACTGTAACTTGAGTTACTCCGCCCGCAGAGGGTGAAAATATATATCATCATCAATCACCAAGCGTCTATTATATAATGAATTAATGATAAGTGCGATGCAGTTTTAGTAGTGGGACCAACTTGTGCTATCTGAATTTCACAATTTAATAGTGATGAAATTTTTCTGAGGACCGAGACCATCATATTCTTTGCAGTTTAAACCTACTCTGTCAGCTGTGATCGAAGTGAAATTCGGTTAAAGTTGTATTTGTTAGTGAGAGCTCTTCCGCAATAGCTGAGCTGTGGGGTTGGCTGTGTTGATTATGCTAAGTTTGGCATTGTTTGCATATTAATGAGAGAGATATTCATAGTCACTGACGTAATTATTGTCGTTTATGCTTTGTCTTCAGCGAGAGAAGGACTTCTTAGAACGATTGCAAGCTCAACGCTTTTCCGACTTCAACAAATTTGAAGATGATTACTACGGTGAAAGCATCAAGACACTGGGCGATTACAGGCAGTGGCTGAGAACGCAACAGAAGAAATCAGCAGATGCTAAGAAATACTTGCAAGATAATAAAGCCAAAGAACAGGATGACGAAGGAGCCACTGCAGAGCTGAATGTTCAAGGAAAGAACTAGGCATGATGCTGCGTTACGGTGGAAGAAACAAGTCTTGAAGTTAACAGATGTTGGCTTCTTCAAAATTGTGGACTGCTGCTGTTGCCATGGCTGCTCTTGATTTCTTCCTTGTCACTGATCCCCAGCATAGATCCAAGCAAGAATCCAAGCATGGATGATGTTGGCTATGCTGTTGTTAAGTGTCAAACTTCTGTGAGAGGTGGAGCCGATTTGTCTTCTCATGCTATGTTCAGAGGATACAAATCACGCCATCAATGCCACATTGATTATCAGGTTTTAACCATGTCAATGTGTCAATATTATACCTTGACAGTTGTTGCTTGCTGTGTATTTGTAGGTAGGCTTTATGAAATGTCACTGCCTTTGCACAGAGGTGATTCATGATAATATAGAAATCAGGGATTTCTGAGGTTGAGGGTGTGTTTGTTGTGTAGGCCTGGAGACCTCTCCATTCGAAAATGAAGTGTGCTCAGCAGGCAGGAGTCACCTGGGCTCAGCCCCTCTGAGAAGCAATAATTATTGCTGAGATTGTGCTGGTCATACTTTAGGCAGTAAAATTATTAGAAAAAGAACAGACCTCCGATAGGTCTACAGTACCTGAACCCCTGCTGAAAACTTTATAATTCTCGGAATTTACGACCGCGTTTTGGTGGAATCGGCCTCTCATTCAACTGAGGCTGCACATGCGCAATACTAATTGTTATTAGTAGCAGCTGGCTCCGCAGTTCACTGGCAGATGGAGTAGCAGTTTTAGGAATTTTATCATGCCAATTGACAAAAGACTGAAGTTTGCTGAAGGCGAACGAGTGCTTTGCTATCATGGACCGCTCCTTTACGAAGCCAAGTGTATGAAAGGTCAGTCGAAAGACCATAAAGCTGTCAAATATCTTATTCATTACAACGGTTGGAACAAGAATTGGGACGAATGGGTAGCAGAAAGTCGCGTTATGAAATGCAACGAAGAGAACCTCAAGAAGCAGAAAGAACTCAAACAGCAGCACGCGTGAGTTTTCAAACTGATGTCTTCTGTTTTGTCAATATATAAACTGTAAATGTAGGCGAATGTAATTGATTAGGCCTATAGGCAAATCTATCAGCAATTTAACAAACCGTGACAGATTGCGCTTTCTCACTGCTCTTTCGTCTGCAGATTTCACACAGAGACTCGATTGTTCCCATAATTACTACTGAAGAATCTTCTTCCTACTTCTTGCTGACTGGATTTATTAAAATTAATCAATAGTTAGTACGAAATGGGACAATATGGGACTGATGATATCATACAAATATGCTTAATTCATCGGCCAATAATACTGCTTGAGGTTAACTGTTGTACTAGGGCATTTGTCTGCTGCTTTGAATTTCAGAACTAGCAAACGTGCAAAGAAGAAAGCTGCGGAACTTGCCAAGGCGGAGGCTGAGAAGAAAGAAAGTAGTGGCGAGAGTCAACCAAAAAGGCGGCGAAGGACTGGCAACACTTCAGAAGCTGAGCCGTCTTACATTGCCCGTTTAGACGTTCGCATTGTTATCCCTCAGGAGATCCGCCGATATTTACTTGATGATTCTGATTTTGTCAACCGTCAGAAACAGCTTGTTCCTTTGCCAAAACCTGATGAGAAATCTGTTGAAGGAATCATAAAGGATTATGTCAAATATCAATTAGACCAATCCGACGAAACCAAAGTTGGTGTTATTGAAGAAGTGTGCCGTGGAATTTGTGAATATTTTGATGTGATGCTCGGTACACAACTATTGTACAAATTTGAGCGCCCCCAATATGCTGAATTGCTGGAATCTCACCCAACGTCAAGAATGTGCCAGTTGTACGGCTCAGAACATCTGCTACGACTGTTTGTAAAACTCGGTAGCGTATTGTCGTATGCCAAT
Source organism: Calvadosia cruxmelitensis (assembly GCA_900245855.1). Classification (NCBI taxonomy): domain Eukaryota; kingdom Metazoa; phylum Cnidaria; class Staurozoa; order Stauromedusae; family Kishinouyeidae; genus Calvadosia; species Calvadosia cruxmelitensis. The sequence continues at coordinate 23,442 of OFHS01000678.1, forward strand.
ATGGACGAGAAGAGCATGGAATTTATTGTAACTCATATTCATGAGTTCCTTGATTATATGACAAGCAATGCCGAGGACATGTTTGCAACAGAGTATGAGACAGCCACGCCTGAGTACTATCGCAAAGCTGCCACGTAAACGTCTACCATAGTATTTCATCCTTATTTCGTAATGTAAGGTGTGCTGCATCAGATCATGTTGTTGCCGATAATTTTGTCTTGGACTGTTGTCTGGCTATCTATTCTTTTTATGAACATGCAAGACTTTTGAGTCTGTTTTTCATACATATTGCTACAATATCAACGATGCATGTACACTGCTACAAGCGGCCATTGATAGACCTAACATTCTAGATAATGCATGCAGGAGCCTGGTCTGAATGGGTGTCGATTCTCTGGAACTAAGAAGGAATCAAATTTGATTTGCGTAAGGGTATTGTCTGCAAAATATGCCGATGCAATCAGGTACTTCTTTCTTTGGTTTTATCCTATAGTGGAACCATCTGCCATGTAGTGGCGTCACGACGCCAACACCGTCTTGTTTCAAATTAAATTTAGTAAATGTGGTAAGTTATTTTAAATGCGGTAAATATCACACTCAACGGATGCCCTGTGACCAATCAAACCAACAGCACACTAGCCACAGGGAACCCAAAATAATCATGCAGACATTTTACAGTTGTGCCATTGTGTTAGTTCACCAGACGACCGACAATGCAGCTGGTCCTGAAGCACAAGATTGTTATCCTTCTTATATCTGGTTTCACTGCTATATTTCTCGGCGCTCAGTTCACAACGCTTTCGGTGTTTGAGCATGAGTCAATAGTCGTCGAATCCAAGGCTGAGTCTAAAGCGGATGCTCCTCAGGGGGCGACTTATGACGATGAAGATGAGGAAAACATTATCCCACCTGAGCATTTTGTACAACATCCAGGTGAGTTCTTTACGTGTCTTGCAGTATATATCAATATAGTGTTAGAGTCTGTTGAAAAACAGGACAACTGTGCATTTTGCCGAAGTGACGTTGTTGGCGACAGAGCTTTTCATAACCGTTGCTCGTTCATGTGCAACAGCAACTTTTCACAACCGTCATTCATGTGCAACATACCAGTTAGTTTGTGAACCGCAATCTCTAAATAATGCTTTGTAAAGTCCTGAAAGCTTTTGTGAAATAGAGCTTAGAATTTGTTTATTTGTTCTTTTTATGTAAATGCAACATGGCGCGCGGGCTTACGACGCGCAGGTGACTTTTTTCAACTCTCACACATGAAGACATCAAGAAACAGACGCAATATTACCCTAGTCATAACCTCAAACATGTATCTCGCTTTTAGATATCCACTAAATGTTGTATTTCTCCGTTTATATGTCTTGAAATATATCTACTATCATCATCATCATCATCAAGACAGACACATTTTTCGATGACAGGCGACACATCATTCAACTATCTATACATTACTGTTTTTAATAAAGAACAAATCATAGGTTTGTGTTTTAAGCTCAGATTTTTTCAATCCTTCACAACTACTCTTTTTGGTGTATTTTGTTCTTGGTGGTCCCTGTGATCAATATTTAGGGCCTGTTTATGGTTTATATTACGAAGTTGATATTCGTCCCGTAACCGGAATACCTTTTGCTCGCGCTATTCGTCCGGTAATTGTTCTGCGCACGCGCCAAACGAAAAACAACACCACGCCAATTTCCCCGACCAGTCATTCAGCATGGCGGACGAGAATGTGAAACCATATTTTGTGCGATGGAGCCACTTTCGTGGAATTGCTGCTTGTGACAACTTGAGTCGTTCCAAGATTGAAAACTTGCTGTCAGTAACGCAGAGAATTATGCAGCAAGTCGACATTTTACACCAACCCTAGTGGGCAGAGTGAGACCATCGTTACTAACTGTACTGGAAAGTTCGTTTTCGCACGCCGAAGATTACGCCAGGAAGTGCTGCTCCAAGCTTACGCTACTCCAAAATCTGTGCTTTTAAACAGTGTTTAGTATCAAATTCTTCAGATTTTCTCGTCTTAAGCCGCGTTTATGTCAGACGATTTGTCGGTGTCGAAACCGTCGTTCGCGTCAACGTCAACGTCACGTCAATTGTCGTCTGACATAAACGCCTTTGTCGGGAGGTTGAAGTGTCGTGGCGACAGTGTCGTGACGGCCTACGACATGGTTGAAGGCAACCCAGCACTGTCGGGTTTCAGCCGACACCTTACGACAACTAGGGGTGAAATGTAGGCGGGAAATGGAAATGAGCTCCACGTGACCACGTCCATGCAAAAAGAGGGCGGTAAAGGTCGAAAAAACGGGAACATTTTAAAGCGCTCTCGTACAGATAGTTGAAAATTTCTTCCGTCTCCATTCAGCAAGCCAGAGCTGTTTTCTTGGCGCGGATAGGCAACTGTGTATTCATTGAGGAACTCAGAATCCGTGAACACATCTGAATTCACAGTCTGCCCGACCAATTTCAGGAAATCAAAAGCAAAACGAGTGAGCTGTTACAAAACTAGAAATAGATCTCTGCTCTTATTGGGTGATGGTGACGTAAACATCACTGTGTCGCAGGACGATGTCCTTGGACATAAACGGGCTGTTTTGCACGCCTGAATGGTGGTGCTAATGAGACGTTTCCGGAAAGTTGAAAGTTGAAAGTCGTTGTCGGTTTGTCGTCTGACATAAACGCGGCTTTACGTCACACCAACCATGAAATTACAGTAACTTCCGCGCCGAAGATTTTCGCGCACGCGTAACTTATTAACTATACAATAGGGATTGACGGATTGTAGTAGAGTCTGAGTGCTCGTGAACAATTCAGAAAGCATTTACCATCGAATCCAGTTGCAAATATGATTTATTTTTCGTCTGTTATAGCAGCGGGTCTCTTGAAATTGAAACAACTTGGATTTAAATGCTGTCAATACACAACAGTCCTGATTGCATTTTGTGCTGTGCGCTCCGAGCTAACTCCACGACTGATCCACAAAGTATCTGATTTTGACCAATTTCAATGCATCTTCAATTATTTGTAGAATAATTTGTATGAGTCCTATCCATGTGCCATCCGCGCATTCTCAAAGTCGAAAAATCTGTTCTCTGCGCAAAAATACACGGAATGAAAACTGGCAGAACACCAACGCTGTCGTCTGGCGTGTTACTTTTCATTCGGCGCGTGCGCAGAACAGTTACCGGACGAAAGGTGCGAGCAACAAGTATTCCGGTTACCAGACGAATATCCACTTCGTTTATATTAGGTGGACTGACACCTTTGGGTGAGATATAAACATGCCCTAAGAAAGAAATTTCTTTTAATCATGTTTTCTCTGTAAGTGTTAAATGATGATCCACTGTCATTATCCTGGTAACGGCGGTCAGTCAAGTGACTGGGCTATCTTTTGTCATCACACTATGCTGTAGGGATCATGTGGTAAATATATACTACAGTGAAACCTGTCTATAATGGTCACCTTTGGGATCTTAGGACAATGAGGTTTATAGACGGATGGCCTTTCTGTCCAGGTTGATTTCTATAAAAGTGTCATTTTGTGGTTATGAAGAATGGTCTTTATACACATGTGGCTGCTCTGCAAAGGTGGCCTCTAATACAAGTTTGACTGTAGTTGAATGCCTTACTTGCCAGTTGTCGTTTCTATGTTTAAAAAACTATCACCTAAGAATGGTTCAATGCGCCAGTTTGAGTGCTGTAGACCTGAGTGTTTGGCAATTGTGATTTGGGGTTCTTTCATTTAGATATTGACATATTGTCCATCCGACCTTTTTTGTCAAATTTATTTTGTGACCAAATATATCACCTTCATGTATTCGAAGGCAATGCAATGTTCATATCTTGGGTAACCACCTTCATCAAATGGCTGGTTTTTATTGACTCCTTGGGTGTTCGCTATTTAAGATACTATGACTATGGTTGACTGTATGCTCAGATTTTCCATCTTGCCGCAGCTTTTTTGATAGATAACATAATACTGGCTTCAATAATTGCAAATGGTGGGGCACCATCCTACCTTATTGATAATTTTAACAAAAGTTACGAGAGAAGCACCTGTGCGGCTTTATCTGGTTGCTTTAAGGTGCTTAAAAAGCATCTGCATTCCTTTCAGTCTACTGGTGTCAGCGTTTGGAATGCACTACCCTGCCAGCTCAAAACATCTGTAAATATTGCAAGTTTCAAACTTGATTGTAAACAACATATTGTAAGTAATACGTACTATAATTTTCACGATTTTCTATTGCTGTATAATAGAATATTAATTACTTTGCCTATATTATATTATGTTATTTAATTCTGCTCCATGAAAAAAAGTTATTTGTAACTTAATGGATTTTCAGAATAAAGTCAACAACAACAACAACATAGCTTGTGGAGTCTGCTTTAAAATCAAAATAATTTCTGATTTACGTTTTAGACGGTTCTTGGCATGCATTTGAGCATGATCGTGTTGATGGAAATGCAAATCATACCTTGGACTATGCTATGAAATACAATTTACCAATATTGATATGGTGGACGCCCTTCACAGCAGATGCTAATGTGGTCAAGAAGTGTAATCTTGGAAGTTGTTTCTTCACTCATGACCGCAAACTTCTGGATGTTCCACAAACGCAAGGTTTTTTCTTCTATGGAACTGATCTCAACATAGATGACCTTCCTCTCCCTCGGAAAGGTTTGAACTTTAAAATTCTTCATTCATCAATTTTACTTGTCATTTTTCTCAACTTAATGCTGTAGTTACTCTGATTACACACTGAAACCTGTCTATAATGGTCACCTTTGGGACATGAAGAAAATGACCTTTATAGACAAATGTCCTTTCTGTCCAGGTTGATTTCTATAAAAGTGTCATAATTTTGGTTTATGAAGAGTGGCCTTTATACACAGGTGGCTTCTCTATGGCAGTAACTGCTAATACAGGCTTGACTGTAGATAACTTCATTTGCTGTGTTTCCTAGAATGCTAATGAGCTGTAGACCTACTTTAAAAATGTTAAATAAATTACACAGCATTTTTCTCAACTTAATGTTGTATACTCCTGTAGCTATTCCTTTGATTAAAGGTGCATTTCTGATACAGCAGGCTTCAATAATTGTTGTGTTGCTACGTTACATCATAATTTCCAAGATATAACCACATTATACTTTTCAGTAAAATTAAATGTAAAGTTTAGTTGTTGTTTAATAAAATTAGGCATACTCAGTTGAGAATTTACTTCAAAAGTAACACAAAAATGGTGAATATAGAAGTGCTTTTTGGAAACCGTTGTTTTGAAGTTTCTCATTAAACTCCAAAATTGGCAAGGAGAGTATTGGGTTGAAAGGAGATAAAGCTTTTCTGCTTGAATCAAGCGTTAAGCATATGTGTATATTGTATTGTGTTGTTGTCTGCATTGAAGGTAACCCAGCTGGACTTGTGTATCGTTAAGATTTGGGGATATTAAGCATTCATTATCCACAAAAGTTATGCTTACCAATGCGACAATGTCTTGTTACTGATCCTTACACAAACAGACTTCCCATTGGAGGTTTGCTTATAAATCCTTGATATGTAGATAGGCTGTATATTTGACGATAATAAAAATAATCTAGGTATGCCAAGAAAGACAGTTTACATTATGCAAAGTGACATTTTCTCCAGAGTGCCACTGAATTATTTTGTCTTAGTTTTCTTGTTATAAGCAAAGGAACATTGTTACTTTTCTTTCTGAGATCTCAAAGGGCAGTTATTTAAGAAAATCAAGTTTCGGGCTATTTAATTAAATGAGCTTCATCAGCAGGATTTCTGTAGGCCTCCTGACTTTTGAGACGGCCCTGACAGCAGAATCGTACATATTTTCATTTCCTTTGGTAGAATCACACGAATGGGCGTTACTTCACGAAGAATCACCGAAGAACAAAGCCATCCTATCGCAGGCAGACATGCTGACATTGTTCAACCACACCTCGACATTCCGACAAGAATCCGACTACCCCATCACAACACAATATTTAAGGTCCATTCGTAAGCTACTGAAAAAGCCACGGCATTCATTAGCGGATAAAACAAAACTGGATATTGCACCTGTGATCTATTTGCAAAGTGGATGCAACCCCCCGTCGGACAGGGATGCCTATGTCAACGAACTGATGAAACACATCAGGGTAGACTCATTTGGAAAATGTCTGAAAAATAAAGATCTTCCAGCGTCATTGAAAGATCCACTTACAATGTTCAAACGGGAACTTTTGGATTATGTTTCTCAGTATAAGTTCGCCATCGCGTTCGAGAATGGTATTTGCAAAGACTACGTCACGGAAAAGCTGTGGCGTACGCTTGAAGTTGGCGTCGTGCCAATTTACAAAGGCGCGCCTAATATTCACGAATGGTTGCCAAGCAACACGTCTGCCATAATGGCGGAGGACTTTGCTGGTCCCGTTGAATTGGCGAAGTACATCAAGAGCATTGAGAATGATCCAGAGAAGTATGAGTCTTATCTCGAGTACAAAACAGCTGGCATCAGTAATGAGCATCTGGCTACTCACATGTCCGAAAGACAATGGGGTGTCAATGACTTTTCGCGTGGTAGTCCAATAACTGGTTTTGAATGCATGGTTTGCGATCGCATTCATGAAAATCGCCGATTAGAAGAAGCTGGACGAAATCGAAAACGTCACGTGGCAACCAAGGAACATTACGGCTGTCCTAAACCAGTAAAATATGAACAATTTCAAGATCCATCTGGTACCGAATTTTGGGAACGCAACACGTGGTCTTGGGAGTTCGATAATAGCATAAAACAAGCGAGTGAACTGAAAAAGAAGGTGTTAGGAATTTAAACTATTTTGAATTTTAAGGTATTTGAATTGTAGGCATCAAATGTTAGGTTTTTCATCATTGTACAATACGCTAGTTCGGTGTCAGTAGAGGTTACACATGAAACATTTCCCTCGTTTTCGGCTTTCCGTGGCGAACGCCCAGCTGCGCATAATTATGTATTTATGCTCATTACAAACCCATAAAATTCGTTAAAATGTACAATCCCAGCCACTGTGTCGTCTTTCGCCTTTTCTGAAATACTGGATTGCTCAGCCGTCGGCAACTTTGTTAACCAAGGTCTAGAAGCGTAGAAAGAGGTCTCGAAGCCTCGCCCTTTCTGTAAATTTGCGCAAAATTTCTAGTTGGGGCATACATATTTTTATAGGTATATAGTCGCACTGCAATGAATCGAAGTTGCAGTGCTCACTGCTCAATTGTCATGACAATGCTTAATTGTGTCCAATGAGTATTGTTTAACTTCGGTCCAGCACGGCGGGCAAACTAGTTTGGAGCTTACCCAGCTCTCTTCATTCATTAGACGATAGGTTAGAATTAAAATCACCATAACAATTTGGGGGCTAATCTGAATAATCTCCAAACACAGCGCTGCTATTTGATAAGTGCGCTTCCAAATAACAGCCAGACCGATTATTACAATGTTTCTTACGTATTAAAAAGTCCTAAATGGTGCTGCTCAGCGCTACTTTCCGCGGTGTGCTTGTCGGACTCTCTGAATCAATAATTCGTCATTATTATCAAGTAATTACTTACGTTGCCACGAAATGCTTCAATTCATTTCATAATTGGCAGGCTTCCTTGTTTGTTAAGAACACTGCGGAAACATAGAAAGACCAATCTAGAATTTATTTATGCACTGTTCAACATTTCATTTGTGGTCTGGCAATAGTACGATGCAATTTACAAAATTAGAAATATTCAAAGTAACAATGTGCGCGTTATTATCGTGATATGCCTAGAGAGCTTATTTTGAATTAGATTTGTTCACTGTTGTTGTTTGATTCAAGACGTGGGCAATTAGAGCTGATTTGCGGCTTTTATATAGCGAATCGTTTTCAGAATGGCCCTACGTCACATGAGGCCAAGATGTCGCAAATGGGTTGTTCTGTTTTCTTTGCTCGGTTACATCGCTTTCCTTTGTAACGAAGCTAACCGGGAGAAATCAATTCATTTCTCCGTTTATACGCATCCTGTTCCCACGGTTTTGTTGACGATCTTTGGTAGTTAGATTTGCAAACAAATTTTCTTCTGACGTATTTATTCATTTTGCTGTCGGCTTTTGCATTTTTGTTCAGAGACCGACAGCTCAAAGTGTGTCACAAATACTGCAAAGCTACAATCTAAATCGAATCAAGTATATTGAAGTTATCTTTTGAAACATACTGTAATTGTTTTAGATTTGGTTTGTCTTTGAAACTACAGCAGAATTCTTTCGACTTTGTGTTCAATGAATCGACTGAATTGTTTAGCATTATTTTAGATAATCATACCACGGAAATCGTGACGTCTGCAAATTGAAGTCATGGCAACTCCGTTTTGCAACTATCCATCTATAATCTTCAATTACTGTAGTTTCAACTCAATTGCATGAAACGAGTAGGTGGTTGCAAGCATTTCAGTCATCTTTACAATTTGGAGACAAAAACATGACCTTTTATCCTGCACATTTCTTTCATAGAGCTAGTTCCGCATTTGTAGCCCAAAATAGGGCTACAGGTCACGTGATCGACGGCTGTCAATCAAATGTGCGCCATAAAAGCGATGCCATCTCTCTTGTGTTCTTCATTTGCTTTCGATTCGCAATCAAGTTGGCAAGAAAGAAAGAAGATAATCTCAAGAGAGTTTGTTGAAGCTACATGATGCATTCTTCCAAGGTTAGTAGCGGCGTCGTATATTTGCAGTTGAAACGTAAATATAATAAAAATTGCATTTCATTATTGTTTTGTAACAAACGTTTACGTTTCATTGAATTTTACGCAGTTTACCCTCAAAGTACAACATTGCTTGATATCTTTAGTCAAGCGTTTTATTCCTTTCGTGGCACAGCACTGTTTGATACTTTATGGAATCGAAAGATAAAAACTCAAACTTTTACACAATGCATACTGCCTTTCGTGTGTGAGTTTTGGGTGGTACTTTGTAACTTTCCGTCACAGTATTGACTTGATAACATTAGTACACCTAACGATGTTTTATGGACACTAATTGCTCTGTTTCAAGCTGATGTTTTTCCTGATAAGTAACGCAAAGCTGTGTTGTCCATAGTAACGAATACAAGACATAATCTCGTGGGCGCTTATCAAATGCCATCAACAACTACTTCAAATACTGACTTCTTCTTTCGGGTAGAATTCCGTCTCGGAAATTAAGTATTCCTGTATTTCCAATTTTGCTTCCGCAATCTCTGTCATTAAATATTATCCACCCATTATTATTTGTTAGACGTATCGCTTCTCCCCACGTGGGCAATTCGGGCCCAAGTGTTATATGAATATCCTCTCCTCTCGCTGCATAGGGTTGAATTTCACATAATCGGTCGTCCTAGAACTGCACCGTCATCAAGTGACTTTTTCTTAAATCATAAATTTCGACTGTTTAGGATATAAAAGGATGGTGAGCCACATATTAATGTTTCGATTGCTGTTGAGAAATGTTGTTTCCAAGTGTTTGCCTTGTCTTCTTTTAAACAAAAAATTGGCCCTCATATTTTGGCGATGGCGTCACCGTCTCTAGGTTCAGCACCATGTATTGACAAATTGTGTTAGAAATACACACACACACACACCCTGTAGTCGCTGATTTCTAAGGCGTTGCTAAGGGGAATTTATCGATCGAGGACAAATTCTGACGATTTGTGCCAACTTATCTGATTTTGTTAATTGGAAATTAATGAATGAACGAGATTTAAATGTAGCTCATTCGACTGGATTAAACTTATTTTGAGAATGATTTTAAGATGTTTCAATGTTGCATTTATGTTTCAAGTGGGCGACCATGCCTTTCTTGTTTCGATCAAGTTCCTCATCGTTTGCATCTGGGCGGAGCACGCTCACACTTGCGATATCGTAACTTCAATCCGGAAATGACAATGACCTGGCATCTATTGTTGCCATATTGTGTCGCTAAATCTGTTTCCAAGCGACCGGTTGACGCTCTACCAAGAACAATAGTGTCTTTGTTGCCCGGCAACGCACCAGAGTGACATCAGATGCCAACATCTCAGATCGCTGCTTCGAGAGTGGGCTGCCCGCCAAGCGTAATTCCTGTCGATATAGGAAATGAAAATTTGCAGAAAATAATAGCTAATTTGAGTTTTGAAAATGCCAGGCGAATAAACTTCGTCATCGTATAGATGGTGATATTGAGGCTGGTGTAGGAATGCAGAGTGCATCAAAAGTCACTGTCAGGTCACAATCATTCGTGCTTTGTATTGATTACTATCTGTTTTACTTGATAAAGAGCATCACAATAGTTTCACGAATGAGTTGTTGATTCTATGAGACCACACTTGAGTCATGCTGCAGCAGGATTACTCGCAATCCCTGATACCGCCCTTTGGAATTCCATGCGATGCCGTCCGAGCACATGACAGTACAGTAGCATCACAGATACAATGTCCCCTTTGTTGTCTTGCAGGTGTTGACTCTGCTTGTTGCTGTTGGATGGTCCTTGTCTGCTGCCCACAAATACTGGACGATGCCACCGCCCGACGGATGCCGCTGCCACCCCGCCAGAATGGCTTGTGGCTACTACGCACAGACCGAGCGATGCGCCAGGAGACTCGCTAATCTTGTGGATCAGCCGCTGGTTGAGAAGGCAAAGTGCGGAGCGCCGTGGTGGAATAAGACAACCAATCGCAAGAAAAGCAGCTATATGGCTCAGCAGCTCGCCTTTGAAATTAAAACTGAAAGAGAAAATACAACTCAGAGTAGAGCCAGTGAAGTCCCTCAAGTTGCGGCGCTCTCGACCGGCAATTGCAAATTAAGGAACAGCCCATCTGGAGAAGGCGTCAACAGAATCTGCAGCGAATGCTCCGTTGTCACTGACCTTGGCCCAGGAGTGTAAGTAGCAGATATGAACTGATTATAATTATTTGAATTGTATTTTGACAATGTCAGCCTTTACTTTCTCCAGCTAAGCCTTGCATGTGTGGCTGTAGTAATTTAGCTGTAACTTTAATATAGATCAGGCTGGCAGCTAGTGGAAGCGATATTCATATACATTATACAGGCAGATATGACATCCAGAAATGGAAATGAGAACAATAGGGATCAATATATACGAGGCTATCTGACACGAGACGAGAAAGAGGCTACGAATAATTATGTATGTTACAGACACGACACATCGCCAAGCCCGCTGTTGCGACTGAGTCATGAAGCCAGTAATAAGCCTACTGTCCCTTTGTCTTTTCAGGTTACCCCGTTTCATCAACGAAGTGATGTGCGTTGAAGGCGAATTGTGTTTCATGGGCGAAGGGGCATGCGTACAGAAGAAATCACTGATTGTCGTCTCGGAAGCAGGTGCCCAAACGAACTATGCGATGAACACAGGATGTTGTTGCGAGTTGTACAACAGCAGCGTCTTGCTTGCTCTCAATTAATCACTGCTTGTGCTGAACCATGCTGCAGTGGACGGCATCGGACGAAACAATGACCGTTGTAGGAGAATTACAAGTTACATTTATTACGTTTTAGAAATAATATATAATATTATGACGTCATTTATTTGATTGACAGCACTATGAGTCATAGGCTTGATTGCCGATTGTTGCTGGTCAACGTCATAGGCGCGACCATGTAGAAAGCATTCGACTACATCCGATCACAGAATTGTATGTGTCGAATGATGTTTATCAGGATTCAGAAGGATGACGAAGGGTAAAGTTCGCCTTTTTGTTAAAAATGGCGTCGCCTAAGTCGCCGAGAGTATTCATAGCAAAGAAATAAAAAAGAAATTTGATAAATTCTGTTGTACTGTTGATTGGTTATAGTCGGGTGGAGAGAAAAAGACAGCCAAACAAGTGTTGAACATCATGAGGCCCAATTTGGCAGCTGTCGCAGATGTTCTGCCACGCTGGATCCAATCTGTGCTGGTAGGAAGCCAGCAACCTGCAATGACCTGATCGCAGCTGTGGCAGCAGGGCTCTCTCGCGCCTGCTAAGTTCTTGTTCTGATTTGTTCACTGGAAGGAGTAGCCTCCCAGGACCACATTGGATCTCTGGGTGCCGATGGACCTGGCGATCACCATTGATTGAAGCTTGTTGCTTGTTGATAGGTGGTGCACGGTACAGTCAAACCTGTATTAGCGGCCACCTCTATAGAGCAGCCACCTGTGTATAAAGGCCACTCTTCATATCCACAAAATGATAATTTCTATAGAAATCAACCTGGACAGAAAGGCCACCTGTCTATAAAGGCCAGTGTTCTCAGGTCCCAGAGGTGACCGTTATAGACAGGTTTCACTGTACTGTCGTCTATGTGTTGTATAGGGTAGAGTGTACGTCGACTATACCCAATCATTAGCGCGCGTGTACCGCACATGGGTTCGTTGGTATCGCAATTAAGGGGAGGCAAACACGCCTCCAATGTACAGCTACCCAAGCACGAAGTTTGCATCTTTCCGATATATTTCGGCTGATGGCCTGGCACACGAGGGGGACATCGAAGCGAAGAAATGTTCCAACCTTAAATCAAGCCCTTATAAACACAGTCAAGTATTCATGGGGCTGTAGAGTTATGTTCTAGCCTGTAGATGCTCCTTCGTCGTATTGTTATAGTAAATTTCTGCTGATTCACTGTCGCCCGTTTTGCAACCCGTGTATTATGTAATCAAAGTTATGCTGTGTCATAACAAACTATAATCAGAATATGCACTGTCATAAAGACCAGGTCAAATAATGTCCGTGTAGACCTTGGTCACGTTTCCAATAACGCTGCTCTTACTGTTCGTCTTATAATCAGATTCTGCTGACTGTATAATCAGCTGATCATGTATTGTGTGTCAGCAAACTCGTATCCATTGTTTTCCTTTGATATATAAACCTGTGTATGATATGCTAGAATTAGATTCTTGGTGGCTTATCGCAGCAGTCTCATCTCTGTCTTTGGTTCCACATAACGTGACAATTTTGGCGTCCCCGGGTGGGCCTTCAAACCGAAGACAATATCGATTGATGAGATGAAGACGAAAAGCAGAGCGCTTAATTTAAACGATGCCGAGCGTACTGCGGCATGCTTTACGGCGTTTGAAGCCAAAATCACTGATCTATATATCTCCACTTCCGTCGTCGGCAAAGCATGACGCATTACTCCTTCGACAATCATTCGTTCTCGCTTTTACTCTGTTGACAATAGTCGTCATTCTCTAGAATGTTCCTCAGCACTTTTACTAATAATTTACTGTTCATTGAATGATAAGGAGACTTCCTTCTGAATAGAGAATGCGCCTATAATTATCCTCTTCCTTGCGATGTAGTCGCCCGCCCCGAACACTCTTTGCCACATCTTTGCAACCCACTCCCCAGTTTCTAGGATTCCTTGGTTACATCCACAGAGCTCCAAACTGTATCGGATGTGTGATCGAGTGGATCGTTGCGAATTAGATCGTTGAAATCGTTATCGTCTCCACATCAACGATATTGTTTGTTATTGTTGATGATCCCTAAATCGCATTGCCAGCATTCCTTTCCTCCTGCCAAAGATCAACCACACTGGTAGACAGCATACTTGGCATCTGCATGCCAGGTGAATCGACCACCATCTGCTACATGGAGGAGGCAACCGAAACATGGGAATCAACAACAAAATGCAGCCCTCCCCCTTCCAGCACACAAAAGGCTTGGGACTCTCCTTTGGTTAGCGTTGCTCAAACCACCCTCTACGAGGAAGCAGCTGATCAGAGAGACGTCTGTCGCCTTAAAGCATTGGAAGACAAATACAGCGGCGCTTGGCTAAAATGCGCCTACCTTCTTCATCACTCGGCACATTCC
>OFHS01000679.1:0-13190 GCA_900245855.1 Calvadosia cruxmelitensis
CTTCGCACGGTGTATCCGTCTTCCTGTCTCAGGCTCATGCGCATGACATAGTCCATGACTATAACAAACAAATGTCGTATAGACCAAATTAAACCATTACAAACCGTTACGTTAGTGACATTCGTATCCTGTACTTGCCTTTCGTATTGAATTTACGGAAAAGCAATGAAATCGATGAATCAAGCAACGGATATTATTGCCTTAACTTATACCTCAACTCCAACACGACTTTGTAGCGTTTAAAACTTTCAGTAAACGTGCTTGCACCTTCTTCCTTGTAGTTGCAATGCCAAGAAATATGATATACTTTATCTGATAAGACACATGTCTAGAATAATAAAATTATCTGAACCTGAACTCAGAGAAATATTGTGCCTTAGAGAATTTTTGGAAAAGCGTTGATTATTGTTTAGTGTTTACATTATAACCAGTTCTTCAATCAGTCGATAATATCTGAGGTGCTCATGAAAGAAATAATGACGATTTCTGAGAAGGTGGCGATAACCAAAATTGCCTGTGTTTCGCCTCCTCAATTTCATATCATGTGATATGTTAGTCTATTTCTTGTGGCATTGTTTTTATATTATACAGTTTATACCAGCTGCGTCCAGCGTCGTTGCTTCGCATTTGGGTGAATATTAATTAGTCCAATGCAAATCACAGTTCTCCATTCAGTCCATAAAGCAGTATCGAATGCTGCGCACTGTTTCTCAGCTCAGCTATCTGTGGCTCAGCTACGGCTCCCAAGAGACTGAAATCGATCCTTTCGAACCCAAGATGCGAGCGCAACGGTTGCAAAAGCAAGATTCTGCACCAATTTGCATTGTTCAACTTGACCTGGTCTAAGCGTTGGCGCTGTACCGTGTGTTTTGAAAAACGTGCACAACCAGAGCCGTGTTGTTTCCCAAAGGTCCCAAACTTCGTACTTGAACATGAGTGGCAGGCAGGTGCCTGGTTTTGAACAACAGATATACATACATACATACAAACAGACTGACGTTTGTGAAATATAGACATGGAGATACAATCGACATCCTGTAAAGCTGCGTTATATCATGCATTCCAAGTTTCAAGAGAAATAACTTTTCTTTGCCACTTGTGACTTTCATCTTGGTGTTTGCAATTATGCTATCTCCAAGGCTCGATTTCCATAGATCTTTAGCTGTATACCAGCTGTGAGCTGTATACAGCGTGTTCCAACCAGAAGCGATTCTGTGGTTTTCCCACTGTTTCACAACTAGAAAACAAGTCAAATGCACCACACAGGGTTACTTTTTAAAAGTAACTAGTTACAGTTACAGTTACATTGTATGGAAAGTAACAAGTTACTTGTAAAAGTCACTCATCCTCGAAAGTAACTTCTGAAGCTACTAGTTACAGAAGTAATACAGTTACTTTCAAAGTTACTTTTTTCAAAATTAAAGGTCCAAACAAATGCTGCAAGCAGGGCCATTTTATGTTGGTTGTTGCTCAAAATAAAAAATTAGACACAGTTTTTGTTTGCTATAAGTTATGTTACAAAACATTGAGCTCTCAAAAGCATATTTTGTGTAAAAAATTGCATGATTTAATTTAAAACTGAAAAAGTAACTTGACTTAAAATTAAATTTAAGAAAGTGACAGGTAAAAGTTACTTCTTGCATTGAAAAAATGTAAAAATTTAACTTGCAACAGTTCTTCATACTTCCGGAAAAGTGCGGAGATGCCTTGAGCCCTGGGAACGAACGTGCACCACGTGATCACAACCACATAATGGCAGCAAATCAACAATAATGCAATTGCAGTCTGTACTTTATGCAGGACTCACTGGCATTTAAAAACGCGAGCTTAATTCTGGACCTGAAGAGAAAGACTGTCCTACTTTTCTTCATAATATGGTTGGGACGGGAGTGAAGATGGGACAATTTGGCTGTGTTTCAGGTCAGGAATTGATGCGACATTTCATGCTATAGCGCCTAGGCTAGCCTAGGCCTATTCAGTGTACGACAATTCGGCAATGGGACGATCAAGAGAAGGACTCCACACTCCACAGAGACTGCAGAAACCTATTAGCCTACCGTTGGACATGAAATATATTGTCAGTTTTCCTGCTAGATTAAATTAAACATTCTAGTCTTATAGCTATGTAAGCGTAAGGCCAAGTGTAACCTGGTTTATGAACTAATCCAGATGGCCAATGGGTTGGGTTTACATCTAGGTCGTGGATTTATTAGACAGGCAACACGGACTATAAATGAGCTGTTGTGAAGTATGTATTCGATAATCACTAAAGTATTCTAGGATGCATCCGCAGGCCTATAGGCCCAGTTGAGTTATTGTATATTTCTTATGGTATATGATGCCATGTGCAATTTGATGATTCAAAGTTGTGAATTGATTATTGTCGCAGGGATTGATAATGCCCTCAAGATGCTGAACAGCTTCCCTCGGCCAATTCTAACTGAGATGGTGAGCTCTTGTTTGCAATTTATGCTTGTTGTAATTACGTACTAGGAAACTGAAGATTTCACACACAGTCATCCTATACCAGTGTGGAAAGTTGGTTTTGTGTACGCCGAAGATTACGCCAGGGTCCTGCGCCAAAGCTTGCGCCACGCCAAAAAACAAGATAATTTTAACAGTGTTTAGTACTAAATCTTTGAAAATTCCGTGCCTTGCGCCACGCCAATCGCCAAATTGGAGCCTGTTCCACGCCGAAGCTCTTCGGCGTAACATACGAACTTTCCAGACTGGATCCTATACCTTAGTGGAAAGTTCATTTTTCGTACGCTTAAGACTGCACCAGGGAGTGCTGTTCCAAGCTTGCGCCACGCCAAAATCCGGAATTTTTAGCAGTGTTTAGTACCAACTACTCAAATCTCCTGTGCCGCTGTGCGCCAGTTGCTGGCGTGGCGCAGAACCTCTGCTTCATGCCGAAGATATTCGGCGCAACATACATGTTTTCCACTGGGGATCCTATATACCAATACAATGCTGTTGCCACTGAATACCACTGAATTAATTTTGTCCTACTTTGTTAGATGTATAAGCAGAATCAAGTTATTTCCCGAATGGAAAACGTGTATGTTACGCTGGATTAATCTGGCGTGGAGTTAGCCTACGCCAAAACAAATTTGGCGTATGTCCTCCAAAGACCAAAAGTTTGTAAATTTCAGTAGCTGGCGTACTTTTCATTATTGAGTTGA
This sequence comes from Calvadosia cruxmelitensis, assembly GCA_900245855.1. Classification (NCBI taxonomy): domain Eukaryota; kingdom Metazoa; phylum Cnidaria; class Staurozoa; order Stauromedusae; family Kishinouyeidae; genus Calvadosia; species Calvadosia cruxmelitensis. Next base: position 3,186 of record OFHS01000679.1, read on the forward strand.
GGCCTTGGTTGAGATTTTAATCAATCCAAACATTTTGGGCGTACAAATGTATAAAAGTTTGGCGTAAAATCCGGCCTACAATTTACCAGTTTTCCATACGGGAATTTTTTTACTACATGTCAACTGTAAAGTGACCAGATTTTTAAGAAATCATCAATCTCAAACAATAAACCAGTCAAGATTGGCTTCTTGTTAGAGTGCATTATACCCTTCTGATTCTTAAGAGGACTCTGGCTGCCTGTTGATCTTTTCTTTTGTCGTTGCAGTGCCATCATGTTCTTCTGTTCTTACAATACAAGATCTCATCACTTTGCGTTGGCCAATACAGAAAGGTGAATCAGCATGCTACAAATGAAGAGGTTGTTGATCTGGCCCTGTGTCCTTCATCCCAGTAGTGGCGCAATGAGGGGGATAAGGGGACATGGCCCCGCTGGGGTTGGACTGATGACTATCTTTTTGTTGCTCGCTATAAAGTATAGCTACAGCAGAAAGAGGATAGTCAGATACAGCGTTCACTACATCGTCATAAATGTTTCGCCCCCGTTTCGGTTGCTCACAGACACATAGTTCAAGACAATCGTGCTGGCTTGACAATTGTGCTGACCAGCAGCTGCTGCAATTATTTATTCGAAAATGGAATGAAAACTACTTTACTGCAAAATAAGTAACTACTTGTAGTTTGCTTCTTCTGCACTGCCCCCCCCCACACTCTGAGTCAAAGGTGAATTTGTTGATGACCTAAATCGGAGGAGAAATGGACAGACCAATGATGACCAGTTGACCACTCTCACTTGGTGATGACTGTTATTCCATTCAATTACAGTTGATGCTTGTCAATGAATCCAGATCTCCTATGCCACTTAGCGTTCATGTTTCTCACTTGTAAAGCAAAATTACATGGATATTCAAACCCCCCAAAAGGGCTTGGTCCCTACTAATCTTCCACCGTGCAACAGCCTGCACCACCACTGGACAGTCCTAGTAGTGGAACCCATCTACTTTGTTCCGCTGTGGATATGGGAATTCAGTTTGTGCACTAATTCGTGACTTTTCTTCTGTTGATCGTTGTGATGTATTTAACCGTAGTCTGTGGAAAAAATATGTGATTGTATTACAAAGAAGAAGAGGAACGGGATGTTTCCATAACATTACCCTTCCAACAACAACAACAAGCTCAGTCATACTAACTTATGCTGTCAACCTTCCTGTCTATTTCGCAACTGTCTGTTTGTTCATACATAAGTAGATCTATGTAGCATATCAGGACTGTCTTGAAATTGCTCTAATAATAATAATAATAATAATAATATGGACGGTCCTCTACATGAAGAGGCCGTCCCTCTTCCTCTTAACCCCTGTCCTGCTCGTAAAACTATTTAAATGAAGCCTGGAAGTCGCTTTATCGATTGCTGATTGGTTGATCTCTAGAGACTAACTATTTGATTGGTTATGTGTTGCTACTTTTGACTTGTTTCGAAAACGTGTATACACGTCAATAGCAGGACAAGGGTTAATGCACTTACTACATAAACTACGCCATAAATCACGGTCAGACGCGGCTGACAAAGTAACACCAAAGAAAGACAAATCAACATTTAATACATTACCATATAATACCACCCTGCTGTGTCCTTGGTGGCGCATCTCGGACATGAATTGCTCTTGGTGTTTCTACATGTTGATTGAAATATGCCATAATGAGATACCATGGCTAGTTTCTTTGTTGTTCTAATTTTATCCAGAAACTTGAATCATCCGCCGTAATCTCAAAGGAAGGCGACGTATCTGATGCAATGAATGCTGTGTGTCATCTGTACAGGTAATTAATGTGTATTGTGTAATGCTTGGTATCTGTCACAATTATCCAATCTGTCACAATTATCCACAATTGCGTTACCAATATTCTCTTTGCAACGGTAGAACTGGAAGAAGTAATCCAAGGCAATTTTGACACATTCATGATTCTTGGAAAATTCAAGAAGGCTGATGATGTCATAGTTCATTTTTAGATATTTTGAAAATAAGATATGATATCATTCCATAATGAAAATTACAACATAAATAACCTGGAAAGTTGTAGAAGTATGTTACAGTGTCTAACTGTCTGACGCAAAAATGATTTCTTCATGATTCATTGTTCCCTTAGGATAACAAAATATTTTCTTCCTTCGCCTTTCTATTAGGGTCAGACGCATAGATATAGGAAACCTAGATCGCGTGCGCTCTTGCGCGTTCCATTCACTCCCTAAAGTCGAAAGTGGTTCACTTTTCGAAATTCAAAATGGCAACCAGGTGAGGGAAAACAGACGAAGAGCCAATGAAAACGCTGCAGGAGTTTGCCTTCCCAGAACCATCTATCATTAACTTCGTTGAAGCTAGTACATTAGAGGTGCTCTACATGAATTTAAGCTAAGCTATAGGTAAGAGTTAGACATGTTTAACCGTTTTACTACTGCAGATTGCACGAAGAAAGAGAAAGTTTTGCTTATCAATGGACATGTTTTGGCGCGACAATTAAACTTTGTTACTGCATGCAAGCGATATTTTTCTTATAATCACTTTGCTTTTGCATATTAGACCATCATACGGGCAGACCAGCAGGAGTAAATTTGCAACGCAGCCATCGGCGGGTGTAAACGGCCAGCAATTGTTTGCAGAGAATTACGGGAAATTCGATGTGAACTGTCCAAATATCACTTGTGCAATTACTTACGCTGTACAGTACCTACAATTGTGTGCTTATCATACTCGTATTTCTCTACTATGTCCGTATTTAGTTTACAGCTAAAGATATTGGCACTACATTATAAATGCAAGAATAGTGAAAACACACAACGTAGTAATGAATGAACTACCAAGGCATGTCAGTAACTGTTTATTACCGCATCAAGAACGAATAAAAACAACTACATTTCAAGACCGTGGACATTTCATAACTTTCAACAAATACCACTTCTCAATATATGATACATATAAATCTAAGCTTGATGAATCAATTAGGCTGGCGACATAACATTTTGCCATGATTTTGCATTGACTGCGCAGACTAACTATAACTATAAACGCCGATAGGACCTATTTGTCGAGCATTCCTGATCACACACTAGCAACAATTCAGAAAGAAATATGTTACTATATAACTTTTAATAATTTCTTGAGTTTATAAAAGAAAGACATCGCTGCTCAGTTAACTGTGGGGCACATCTTGAGTTGCGTCGCATCACGTCCAAATCCAAACTATTCCTCAAAGCCTGTTTTCTGATTTCAACAACAGCTAAGTAAGTAAAAAGAAGTGTCCATAAAGAAAACACTCTTCAAAATAAATAAATAACAGGGCACAACTGTTGTAATATACTTATACACCTTCATCTAAAGCTGAGGACGAAACAATTCATGAATTCATGGCAAAGGCCTTATTTTTGGCATGAAAATTCAACACATTATTCACAATTTNCACTTGTAAAGCAAAATTACATGGATATTCAAACCCCCTGCCCCCCCAAAAGGGCTTGGTCCCTACGAACCTTCCACCGTGCAACAGCCTGCACCACCAATGGACAGTCCTAGTAGTGGACCCCATCTACTTTGTTCCGCTGTGGATGTGGGAATTCAGTTTGTGCACTAATTCGTGACTTTTCTTCTGTTGATCGTTGTGATGTATTTAACCGTAGTCTGTGCAAAAATGTATGTGATTGTATTACGAAGAAGAAGAGGAACGGGATGTTTCCATAACATTACCGTTCCAACAACAACACAAGCTCAGTCCTACTAACTTACACTACACAATTGTGTCAACCTTCCTGTCTATTTCGCAACTGTCTGTTTGTTCATACATAAGTAGATCTATGTAGCATATCAGGACTGCCTTGAATTGCTCTAATAATAATAATAATAATAATAATAATATAGATGGTTCTCATAAGGAGGCCGTCCCTCTTCCTCTTAATGCACTTACTACATAAACTACGCCATAAATCACGGTCAGACGCGGTTGACAAAGTAACACCAAAAAAAGACAAATTTAATACATCACCATATAATACCACCTCGCTGTGTCCTTGGCGTCGCATCTCGGTCATGGATTGCTCTAGGTGTTTCTACGTGTTGATTGAAATATGCCATAGTGAGATACCATGGCTAGTTTCTTTGTTGTTCTAATTTTATCCAGAAACTTGAATCATCCGCCGTAATCTCAAAGGAAGGCGACGTATCTGATGCAATGAATGCCGTGTGTCATCTGTACAGGTAATTAATGTGTATTGTGTACCGGTAATGCTTGGTATCTGTCACAATTATCCACAATTGCGTTACCAATATTCTCTTTGCAACGGTAGAACTGGAAGAAGTAATCCAAGGCAATTTTGACACATTCATGATTCTTGGAAAATTCAAGAAGGCTGATGATGTCATAGTTCAGTTTTAGATATTTTGTAAATAAGATATGATATGATTCCATAATTCCACCTGGACAGAAAGGCCACCTGTCTATAAAGGTCATTTTCCTCAGGTCCCAAAGACAGGTTTCCCTGTACCATTAAAAAGGCGTTAATTTCAAAGGATCATGCAAATCTTTGTTTTGTTTCTCCTCGTTCTGGCCACATTGGTTTTGTTCTTCAACAATCTTTCTGTTTAATTGAGCATATTTTTCTATCAAACGGTTTAGTTGACTATATAAGCACCGGCAGCACTATCGCTAGGACAGATGGCGGGAAATAGGCCTACATGAGCAAAGAAGTACGGAACCAGCCGGTTGCAAATTCCATTATAGTAGGAGCATTTGAAGAAGCAGAACAATTGAATTGTGTGATGATTGAATGTGATGCTTCGAATGTTGGACGCGGATAGTCATTAACAACAAACACACTGCTAGCTCATCTCTAGTAGCCCTTCTGTGCAAGTTTATTTGTTGATGTCTTTCCTATTTTATGGAATTTTTTATTAATATAGTCTTGATGGAGTGCATGTGATAGCTCTCAATCTTCATCGTTTGTAATATGTACCCATTCCTTTTCACGGCAGGTGTAGTGTTATGTGCAACTGGGATGACGTTACATTGAGAAATGACCTTGAGGCACTTGGTTATCTTACTAAAGAGGTTGTGGATACCCTTTCACAATGCTGGAGTGAGCAGGTTAGTAGTTTGGCAACTTGGTTGACTTTTCTGCACTATCCAGTCTTAATATGACCCGTTTCAATATGATCTGAGCTATCAATCTCAGTGTGTCTTTAATGAGGTTGAGATAAACAGAGTGCTGTTTGAAACATTAAATGTATTTAGATGGTTGTTTTCTTATTCTCTTGTTGTGTTTCAGAAGCACGTCGTGGCAACAGATGAACTGAAAGGATTGCTTTCTGTTGGCAAGGTTCGTTGTGGTTGTGTAGAATACCTGTTGAAATGTATATTATCCCTTACGTTACCTCAGTAACATGTGTCTATTGCAACATATGAGAAGGGATCTAACAGTAACATGGCAAAAATGGACCGTGGTCGGTCACTCTGTACATTTCCCCATCTCCCGATTTCTATTACTTACATGCAGCATTACAAGATATTCTTTATTTCTAGGTCAATCGCCTTCCAGTCCTTCTGCAGCTGTAGATATAAGTGCATTGCAGTGCTCTATCCGAACTGTAGGGCTCTGACTTCTGGCAATAGGACTAACAAGAGTTGCCCGTGGGGTGTCAAGTCTTTGCAGAGCATGCCCTACCAAAGAATATCTCTGTAATCTTCATCGTTGAGGCTTATGGATATTCTGCATTGAATGTTGTGGCCTTAATGACATGTCTTACAATGGGGACATCATATGACCATATGTTTAGAATACTAGATAGATAGAGTTTTAGATAGAGTTTTATTTCTGACATATAAACAAATTATTACAGGGTGAATAAGACTATTACATGCAGCAAATTTACAATATGTAAGCACATGATCAACTTAGCATTTGTTTCTTAGCATTTGAATACTTGAGTGAGTAAGTTTGTCATCACTCTCACATAATCTTTTTGGTTGTTTTCCAGTTGGTAGACATTGATTGGAAGGCATCCATGGCCACAGGATCAAGCTCGTGTCGTGGGCTTCATGCTGTATTTATAACAGTTTCACTGAGAATCTTAGACAGTGGTGGCCATGTCCTTACTAAAGCTTTTGTGTTATCAATGAAAGAGTTCAAGGTGAGATTATCGTTTGTTTTCTTTATTCCTACAGGTACTCTCTTGCTGGTCGGTCTGTTTGTTTGTTTACATAGCTGGGATAGTTTTGACCACATTTTTAAGCAGGATGAGATCACATAATAATGATAATATTATTACACATGCTGGTTTTGAGAGCCTTAGGGAAACCAAAGTACTCGGTTGAGAATTCTCATAGGACATTGCAAGGTGACCAGGAAGCTCTTCTTTAACATGAGCTCCGCTGCAAGTTGTTTCGCAACTGACAATTGTTGCACTGTTGGCTGTTGCGATTCGAAATTGTGACCTGAGAGGTGAATTATGCTCACGGTAGGCAGCAGTAGACCTCTCTAAATTTAGCCTGCTACTATTAATGCTGAGGTAAATTATGCACAACATAGTATTTGATAAGTTACAAAGTTATAATCCAATCGAAATCGTATTACAATCATGTCGAAACTGTTTCAATTCTATCGCGGTCTCATTTGAGTTGTCGAAGCCAGTTTGTTACCAACTGACAAAAATTATTCTGTAATTGGCATGTAATTAGCTCAACATTTTATTGAAGTCAAAGTTCCATCCTTTCAACACCACGGTTGTTCAAACATAGAAATATGGCGACAATGCCACCCGTGCAGCTAGTGATATGTTTTTCTACGTTCATATTTTAATATAGGGCTATTTCCAATCTGGTTGCCCAATAGCGCTTTACAAATCTTCATGGTTTAACTTATCTAAGTTTTATGTTTCTTGTTTTGCCAGGAATTTTCATCTCAAATCAAAGAAATTAAAAGTACCCTTGAATCAGTGTGATGGCCACTTTCATAGACACCTCGAAAAAGACAGAGATGGCAGCCAAGAAAGATGCCAAGCCAAATATTATTAAAATTATGAAATATTATAGAGTTCTGTGCTTCTCTAGAAGTACGTCTCTGATAGAGATCATTCGCATGGTCGCTTGCTGTAATTGATTCCTATTGATCCCTTTTTTACTGTAAGAGATTCGTTTATTCACTCAAGTTGCTTGTTTGTTGCAGACGCAATTTGTGAAATAATTCAAATAAATGAGCCTTTAGTAGCCTCAGGAGCTATGATACAGTTCTATCATAGTGCCACCAAGTAGGCTAGATTATCTATCCGGACATACAAAAGCACCCTGCAGAAGGCTGGTTGAGTGACCCAAGTTGACCACTTTTGTTGTTGTTGTGTAGCCACAGATGTATTACATTTTAACGTTAATTATTCGTTACTATGTTTGGAGTCCGAGGTGGATAGCGGCTGCCTCTGGCTGATCCCACAAGTCAATAGGGGAGAGAGCTGTTGGCTTCACAGAGCAGTGGAAGAGATGGTTGACATCATAAAGCGCAGAGCAGCATTCTGTGTCACTTGTAGGCGACCAAAGCTGAGGCTTTCCATAGACGAAGGACGTTTTTGACTTTTGGCAGCGAAAACGACGTAACGTAGACAAAAAATTGTTAATTTGTACTTTTCACTTTCAGTTTTTCTTTATCAATGTTCATCATCAGTTGAGTGTGTATCAGACGGAAGACAAGCAGGTGTGTTAAGCCTACAAGCCCGGAGAACATAACTCATGAGGTTCATCCTCCCTCCGATCATCATTGCCTTACTGTGTCCCTATTATGGGACAACAGGTAAGGATCACCCATACTGATGATAACCTCCATAATGTCGGCTGAGGGATACATTCACTTCAATGACCCTCACTTCACCAGTGCCATCGTCACCACGTAATATTTGTAAAACGTGACCATCTAGAGCATCGAAAGCGACCAGAATAACGCTACAGTCATTTAATTTTCAAATACAAAAGGCATACATATGACAGAGCGACTAGTAAATAATTTGCGCATGCGCAATAGATCCTAGAGACTGACGCCTGCTACTAGAAATTGGCTATACTTTACGCCTTTCAAAGGATAGTAATAACATTATTCGTGAGTAAAGATTACCTAAAGGCCCCATTAAGACAGTCTAAAATATATCTGGGGAGTAGAAAGTTGGTTGGAAATCCTGCTCGATGAAACGGCCTCATCTGCTCCACACAAAAGAAGAGAAATGCGTGATCGGGGTTGCCATGGCAGCACGTTTGGCTCTGATGTAAGAGCAGATCCCGTGAATGAAGATTGTCATGCCTGCGAAAAAGAACACAAGACGTCAACCCCCCGTCCAACACAGCATTCGTCGGTTGCGTGGCAATGGCTAGGTCCCAGTCTTCAACTCACCGCAAATTGCAAAGAAGAAACCTGGCCAGGCGCCCGTCGACTCGTCAGCAAGAGTAGTGTACTAGAACGGGAAAAAACATCGATTGAATTTATCTCTCTGATGTAAATTGTAAGACGAGAACGCCAGACCGGACATTAATGTTCACTGTCGAAGTTTCAGGGGCTCTCATATTCAAAGGCTGACGAGATCTGTCGGGGAGTACTTGGAGGTTGAAGCACCACAGCTTGGAATGCCGCTACAATCTGACGTCCAAGTAGAATTTTTTGTTACAACTAATGGCTTGTTCAACGAAGTACAAACACAAGAACAAGACGAAAGACATTGGATGCGAAGAAGTGCCGAACGTTACAGATGTTTTGTCTTGGTTTTTAATCGTGCTTCTCAGTTATCGTATCTAGATTTGCATGTGCCCTCCCTCGGCGTTTTAAACTTTCTATTCTGCAAAACGTAAAACTGTAGAAACTACTTTGCCTCTTGGCTTTTCGAATAAATGCGACAGCGTTCATCGCGGCTTTGGCGGGACCGTCGACAAGCATGACTGCATGCAACGCGACGAATTATTGTCAAGGAAACTCGACGTCAAAACGGGCAAACAAGCAGGAAGATTTTCTTACAATTTGAAACTCAAGTCAAACAAAGTTTCCCCGCATAACTAGCAAGAATTAATAAGCTCAGACAACGTGCAATCCTGATGAACTAAACCTTCATCAAATTCATTACTGACGGATCATGCTAACCCATGAATATCGACTCATGTACCTTGAAGAGGAAGGCAGTTTTGATGAGAGAGAGTCCAAAACCAGACAGGGCGCCGAATCGTCCGGCTACAGTTGTCGATAGGCAATAAGCCAACATAAAGCCGATGACGTGGAAAAAGAACGCGACTGAAATTGGAAACAATCGAACAAAGATCACAGCGATTAAAAATACAGACTCCATTAGTATTACAGATTCCATCGAGCCTAAAGTCGGCGTGAAACATTGCGAGGAACCGAAAGACGCTTCTATTTCAGGGATTCTCGACAAATAGACAAAATTACGCCAGTGCTTCGCAATGCATTGGATACTTACAGAAGAATGCAAACACGAAATGCATGTCTGTGCCAAGAGACAACCCTGCAAGTAAAATAGACGATACTAATTGCAAATTCTGCAAACAACACACGGCAACGTAGGTGAAAATGCCCAACACTCATAATCACAGAGCCCAATTTTGCATTTATATTTCACAGTGCCAAACCTCTTATACGACATATCTAAGGTACTTTTTCTCCATAAATAAACAAAGAAAAGCAAATGTTTGAGGAAGTGGGACTTATTTCCTTCAACGCGTTACTGGGAATCTTAGGTAAAAAGTCGAAACTTTGCAACTGCCAGAGGCAGAGACTCGACGTATTCGGGCTAAAAGCTGGGGAGTAGTTTGTGTTGCTTTTCAAAGCATGTAATTCGCCGACATGATTTCTACCCGACGAGTCACAAGCAAGCAGGAAGATGTTCTCCGGATTTGAAACCTAACTCAACAAAGTTGATTGTTGTGATGATGGTTGGTTGTAGAAAAACCAAAGCTACGAAAACAAACTCAACAACTGG
>OFHS01000679.1:13242-33827 GCA_900245855.1 Calvadosia cruxmelitensis
CTGGCTTTAAACAGCAAACGCCCATCTGTTTGTCCTTCCCTTTGGCTTCAAGTAGTCGGTTTTACGGTAATTGAGTTAGTAACATGTCAATACCTTCAAGTCTTCTCGCTGCTTCATTTTGCAAATCTTCAGTCAGCTGAATTTATAAAGCAACAACAGACAACATAGTAAATCGCTTGTCAGGTTAACTAATTCTGAGCATTATGAATCAACGCTTGCTTGCCTGTAGAGTGTTTTTACCCAACGCCACATAAAATACTCCATATATTCATGACATGTTCAAGTGCGTGATTTGTGAAGTGCTATCACCCCACTGTCTTGGACTGTCACTTGTCTTAAGAGACTACTTTTAGTAAGAGATTACTTTTACTTTTAGGTGGTCAAGCAAAGGTTCACTGTTACAAAAAATACAACATACCTACTTACGTAATAAGCGACCGGCCGATGGTCTTTACTAGTTTAAGAGATCACATTCCAAAGGTCGCTTGGTTGTCGTGACAAGCTTGATCAATGGATCTTTAAAACAGTATATATGTCTCCACAAGTTTTTTGACGGTGTGATATCATGGCATCAATCTTGGCTAATCGAGAAATTGTTACTTAATAACTGATTCTCTACTTTGTGTTGCTTTCCGCAATTTAACAAGTCTTGTATTAGCGGCCACCTCTCTAGAGCAGGCACCTGTGTATAAAGGCCACTCTTCATAAGCCCAAAAAGACACTTTATATAGAAATCAACCTACACAGAAAGGCCACCTGTCTATAAAGGTCATTTTCCTCAGGTCCCAAATGGTGACCATTATAGACAGGTTTCACTGTATCTGTGAAACAAACATGTGAAGCCACTTCAAGTAACAAACACGGGCATTGGAATGCTCACCTCATTATCATCATCATCAAGGTCGATTGTATGATCTAATTCCACTTCTTCATACGTCGGTAGCTTCACAACATCATCATACTTTGGAGGGCATGGATCCAAGTCGTCACCATTGACTACAATCAAGTGAAAAAAACAACCATTACGTTTGAGATGCTTTCTTGATTGAATCCAGTGATACTCTGTCATCAACCGGTCTTGGCGGCCACGTCTTTACCACAGCCACCTATCAGATCAGAGCAGCGCCAGTGGAGACTGTTTGGAGAAATATTGGCACCACCCATGCTATCATATACAGTTTAAAGAGTTAAAGACTAAACTCAGTTTTAGTCACGACTCGCTTAATGTGACCGTTTTGTTCTTCACCGTAATGGCCACACGGTGAAGGATTAAAGTGTCGCAGAATCAGAAAAATGCATACATATAACCATTTTAAAATGGGTGTCAGTCACAGTAAAACGGCACTTATGGTATGTGGATACCTTTTAAAAGTGACCACTAATATAGGATTAATTGTTACGGAAGCACAGCATTAAAATGTTACAGTTACAGTCATGGCAAATCACTATCTAAAAACATGTCAAAACTATGTGAAAGGGTAAGTACCCTTGAAAAAATCATGTGAAATAACAAGCACCATACATGTGAATTTAAAAATGAGAACAAAAACAATGTGAAACTGAAAAGTGCCTCTTTCACATGGTTTTCCCGCATGGATCTAGGATTTCACACAGTTTCAATTCATAGTAAATATCAAACCTTCAATGGTTTCACCATCTAGTAGATATGGTGGTGGGGAGCAATCTGGCTGTTGTGCATCACCAGAGCTACTAGAAGGGACTGAACGGGCATCGTAAACAGCGATCGAGTCGGCCGCATTATCTGCTGAAGGTGAAGACTCTGCTCCAGAAGCAGGTGATGCCTCATTGCATGCAGCTTCTGTTATCACATCTTCTTCAGCGTCAACGCTGTCCACCTGCATTATACAAACAAATAGTCTTTTAAAGTTAAAAGCTACTAAAGTACAAGAGAAACAACTATTTAATGTGAGAGTTACACGGCTGAGGCTGACTTTAATGAAAGTTATTTTTTTAGGGAGCAGCAAAACATTTGAATGTTCGTACAACAACTTTACATACAATATATATCTTCACAAACGTCATTGATAAAACTAAGACTACAATCCGCAGTGCATTGGTGACAAAAGAAATAACTGGATATATCATCTACTGGTACTGGACAGTCAAACCTGTATTAGCAGCCACCTCTATAGAGCAGCCACCTGTGTACAAACAAAGGACACTCTTCAATCTTCATAACCCAAAAATAATACCTTACTGTAGAAATCGACCTGGACAGAAAGGCAACCTGTCTATAAAGTTCATTTTCCTCAGGTTCCACTATACAACCCTGTCGATCGCATACACCTGGCTGCATTCTTTCCAGTTTGCAAAAGGAATGTTCAATTTCTGGAGGCTCAAACTGCATGGATTTTTCAAAACATGATGAAATTAGAAAATAGAAATTAGCACTTTATGTAAAGAAAATGCTTGTTTATTGTAAATTTTCCATAAACATTGCGTGGAAAGACAGTTTTTAGAAAAACTGTCCACATACTGTATGCAGAATTGCAGATTACAACTCCAATTGACCAGGGGAATTCATTTCCTTGACATAAAATGCAGTCAGGATCATACACAAGTTTCCTGCTTATTCATCTTAAATCGTAACTTTTACAAAGTTATCCGGATTTTCAATTTCCATCGCTTTGGAACAATTTTGATTTTGTACTTGACACACTTGGACAAACTCGATGCTTCACTAGAAAATTAAAAAACAATTTTATTGATTCCCATTACAAGTAAAAACTGCTTCATATGCAACTAAACTGACTCTACCCGATTACTACTTATTACTGAGCTTCCTTTGATTTTCTCTTTCTCATCTTTCTATGTATTTGAATTCCAGATTATTTTTCCGTTCTTTTCTTTGCTTCTCTTAGTGTTCGAAAAACTTTAAAAAAATTATTTCTATACTTCAATTTATAAAATTGTAAATTTAGGGGTCCCAAACAAACAAGCATTAATTTGTGCTCATGGGTTAATCTTGACCATGTATTTTTTTTTACTTTAAAACATAGTTGTATTTAATTAACATTGTTCTGATGGTCAAATAAAAATATATCTAAGTTTATCTATCTATCACAGCGCTTTTCTCAGTGGTAGCATGGGGATATTAAACCTTTCGTCATGGATTAAGAGAATAGGAATATGTCAAACAAATTCTAAACAGCGTGATAGGCTAGCATGATTGTATGTTTCCCCATGGTTTCACACACATGGTCAGGATGGTTGCTGTTCAATTTCTATCTTATGATCTGAGGCTGCAGAAGTGTTAGGTTTCATGTTTTGACTGAAGTACGTCTGGTCTAAGTTTGTAATATCAAAATAATGATTCATCTCAACGAACATTGCTCAAGCAGAGATCGGAAACACTAACTGGTAAGGCTCGTCAAGATCTTTAAAGCATCAAGAAAATGTGATTTGATCAATTGATAATCAGAATGGCCTTTGGTTGCTTAAATATTGCACAACAAAATTGAAAACCTATGTTCTCTTTGCGACCAGAATATCGAGCTAGGTCAAAAGAGCAAGCCTACATAAACATCGCAGTCGAAACGATATTCCTAACCAAATTACTCAAAATATCAATAACAAACGGCAATAGAAACAGTCCGTTGCGAAAAGACTACTTAAGCCAAGAGCTATTGAGCGCATACATCACAAGCGACAAGAATGGGCAAAAAATTAGCCTGCTCGTTGTTGGCAAAACGTAGAACTTCCTCGGTAAGAAAGCATAGTCACTTACCCGCTCGTATCCCTGCCTCGCAATTAGCGGCATTGTCAAACCTGCTGTTTATGCCATCTAATCGAGAGCTAACAAAGTGAAGTAACGATGAATCATGCGTGATGTTGAAACCGATAGATAAATAACAAGCTCCTAGTTTCTTGCCTCGACGTTCGCTGAATCAGAACTCAGACGAGCAACAACAATCGACAATTTCTAATGTCCCAGCAGGCTGTGCACGGTGATCAGCAATGCGCATGCGGAATAACAAGCGCAAATGTATTACACCATCATTGGCGATTAATAAAACAAAAATAATAAGTACCCAATATATTTATAAATTTCTTCTAATACTGAAAGCTCAATATGATTATTTTAGTGAAGTAGAATTAGAATTAGAATTTTCAATTTTCACCAGCGTAGTTAATGGTGAAATGAAAGCAGCCTATAAATATTGGTTGCTGTAAGGTTGTATCGCTTGTGAAGAAATCTCTACCTGAGCTGATTCGCGTCTGTTCGGGGTACTCGCGCCTGCGAGAGAGAGGCATCTGAAGCTCTTATACCTATTTTCTTGAAATTTTATTACTACTTCTTCAGCAACGTTCTGCATTCGTAGTGTTTTGAAATAGTTATGTTTTTCCTTGAAATGAACAAGAATTTAGCACCTGTTAATTCTAGAAGGTGCAATAGCGGAATTTATAATCTGCTTCAGCAGTTTGTAGTTGGGTCGAGTTTTCAAGTCACGAACTCAGAGATGAATATATTTCGTTTCCATTCACGTCTACGTCAAATTAGACGTTTTGAAAGTAAATACCAAATAAATTAGCAATTGCATTTAGTTATGTCACATACATACTGTAGGACAAAAACACAAGGGATAATGTACAGTATGACATTTTCCCTTTGCATCATACAATAACATACTGTATTAGTAATTAGTATTTTAGTAGTTACCTTACAAAAACATTATTGAAAGTGCTCCATGCATTGCTCAATGCTCTCATCTCCAGGCAAAGGCCACCCACAGGCAACTTTTCATTCACCATGGTAGACTGAGCGGCGAAGTTGCTACAATACACAAAAACTTCGCTAAACGAAACGTGAATAACTTTCATACTTTTCTTCCAGTTTTAAGCTACTAAGTATAATGTTTCACAACTATGTCCATTGTATATTCGTTTTGGTCATCTTTCAATTGCAGATTGTGCGAAGTGTCATTCAAATAGTCCCCTCGGCGTATCCATTCGTCTTTGCTGGCCTCCCAACCAACGTTGATGACAGCACTGACCTGAAATAATAATAAAAAAACTATTTAAATCGGTAAAATAATAAGTATAAAATAATAAAAAAATTAACAAGTGCATGTCATTGTTCAGCTTAGTGTGACATTTTTCTTCGAATATTTTCCTGATAATTATTTGCAATCTTGTACTTTCCCTCAAAGATTTGTTTACTATACTTGTTGTAATATATTGGGGGGCACTCTGTGGGGAGGGGCATCAGACAAATGGGGCAACTAGAGGCCAATAATGGCTGTGGCAGCAATCAAAATTTCGATAAAATTGCTAGGCCCAGCCCCAGACTGGAATCTTTGTATTTTGCGCGGCGGAGAAAAAATTTTCCGAACTATTTTGCGCGGTTGGCCTCTCGTTGATGTGACAAAAATGCGCGGTCCGGCCGCGGTTATCAGCTTGTAAAACAGAGTTACAGTAAAGATTGCGCGGACAGAGCCTGTTTTTCAAATGAAAATGTCTGCAGCTGAGCTCAATTCTCAGAATCTGTGCGGCTGCAGATCCAGCAGGCCAGATTTGCGCGGCGGAGATCTCCGCCGCGCAGTGCATAAATTCCAGTCTGGGCCCAGCCTAGATGACGAGACGTGCAGCAATAATCTCGAAGAATCAAAATTCAAGACTGCTTTAGTCTACGGCATTATAATTACAGTACAGTACAAATATACAATTACCCTCAGTTTATCTTGACGTCTTGATCAAAATAGTCAGAGGACTTGCCCGTTTTATGCTATGACGATTACAACCTGTTTTGAAACATAAAATAATGCTTAGAACAAAAACGTCAGTCAAAGTAGGCAAACAGCTTACTGCGTAAGTCATACGGAGTTCAGGTTTCTTGCAGGACAAGGTGTAAGGAACGGTGTGAAGTTGGCTGTCGTACGATGAGGAAACATCGATTTTGGAAGATGTGATTGTCTTGCTTGCAACATCCATCAAGCTGACGTCTGAGAACTTCACCACCGCCGAACTTCCACTCGGAAAAGACTCAGGCGCCTCACCTTCGAAGACTATGTTTCCCTTGATCACCATTTCAGCCATAGTGACTTTGAAATCCCGCTGGCTGGATCGGAAGCAGACCGAGATTCAGGATAGACTGTGATCACTCGTTCTGTAGAGCAAGACAGCAAAGTGACGCTCGTTCCGCGAAGATGATTGTTTACAAAGGTGCAGCGAGGGAGCACGGGAACGCCCCAGATGTTACGCATAATTTTAACAGGATTGTTCATTTGCTCTATGCTTTTATCAAACAGCACGCCACAAGGTTGAAAAGCATTGTCGTAATCCCATCCAGGATGATCCAGTGATCAAGCTTCTCGGCAAGATTCGATCTTCCATGCAAAATCTAGATATTTAAGGGGACACTCCTTTCCCGCATTGTGCCCCAGCACCGGCATCTTCCCTAAAAGTCGCCACAAATACACACAAAGAAGGTCACACATTACAACGGTTGACTACAGCCTGCATATCACGCGACATAGCTGACATGTAATTACACCAGTAGTCAAAAACAAAGGCGAAGAAATGAATCAACATGGTCGTTTCTGGAAATATAAAGCTTTTTTTGTGTTTTTCGCTGTTGCTGAAAGCAGCCCAACTGCATTTAAACAACTAAATACATCTATTTATACGAGAAAATACTGAAAATGTAACGCACAAAGCCACTTAATAAGATCAATTTGCATACTGGGACACAAAATGAGAATGGCTTACACAACAGCTGCACCTATGGTGAATGAAAAATTACACAAAAGTATTACACACGCTAATTATCATTATCAAACTGGAAACAATCTTCAGTCTATGACATTCGGCAATACGTCTTACAGTTACCAAGATAGCGATAGGCCATACTCACAACTTCAGTAAGAAAATATCGAAGTAACAATGTACAAGAGAAAGTCATAATCCGTTGAACATGATCACGAATGGCCGTAGATCGAACTGCATAACGTTGATAATTGCATTTAGTGCCGAACATTGATCGTAAGAAGAAATTGTTGCAGCTCATTCTAAATGTCTCACGGCAAAAGGTAATCCTGTCTCGCAATGTGTGCTAAGGGAATAATGCCAAAGGCATGAAATGTTTTCAAATCGTGAAATGCCTTTGCCATAATTATAATCAGGACCATCGATAAAACTTGTTGCTTTTAAAATTCTTTGTTACGCTGGCAGATACGATCGTGACTGACCAACCAGTTGTAAAGTGACCTGGCTTGCACCGCTTTCATATCACCATCGTAAACAACCCGAGTGTTAGTTTGCCTGTGCAACAGCCTGTTTCTCCTCGGGCTCAGAGGAAGGGGCCTTTGCAACAGGCACAACAGATGTTTTCTTTGTAACATCGTCTGACGTATCCTTCTTTGATTTTACTGTCACAGCAGCTTTCTCGTCCCTTGTACTGACAGCAGCAGCAGGCTTCTTCTTTTTATTGTTCTTATCAGTCGTTGAAGGTTTACTCGATTGTCCTTTCTCACGTCCCTTGGATTCGGGCTGTTTTTCATCTTGGCTTTTCGTTTGCTTGTCTATGTCCTTTTTCTTCTCGTCATTAACAGTTCTCCTATCACTATCGCGTCGTTCCCGGCGCTTTGCATCCCCAGATGTTGCCCTGTCACTGTCACGCCGCTCGCGGTGTTGTCTGTGCTCTACAACACGTTTGTTCTCGCTGTCCTTTCTTTCACGCCGCTTCCCATCACGAGCAGTTTCACTGTCTTTTCGTTCTCTCTGGGCTGGCTTCGCTGATGGATCTTTCAGCGACTCCAATCGTGCAGCCTGTCAGTAACAAGAAATAGCAAAAATGAGGAGGAGTATGGAATACCTGTGTTTGATTTAGTTGGTTTTAGATTAATTATTATAAGTAAGCTTCGACACTTCACCGCTAGGGTCCAACATAACATTAGATAATTGAATGTGGGCTTCTGCACTGAGAGAAATATCAATGTGAGCGCACATATGGAGCTCAAAAGCTGCATGCTAACTTTTCACGGAAGAAGTCTCCATAACAAGTCAAATTGCACACAAATCCAGCTTCATCAAGCCAGTACCTCAGCTCTGAAATCTTCAATTGCTTTAAACTTGGACAACCGCTGTTGCAATTCAGGCTGCACTGAGAATTTTTGCTTTCCCTGAAAATGAGGAAAAAAACAGAGCTCTGTAGCTTTACAAACCCGGCATTTGGCAAACGTTCTTCCATAATCAAACAAACAGAAATGCTAAGGCAAAAAAACGAACAAGTTATAACCACCAAGAATAAAATATACAAACCTTAAAGTATTTCAGGAATGCCCAAAACTTCTCGAGACCGTACAAATTTCCTGAAATTAGACACACACATATCAGTCATGTCAATGGTAATTTTGGTACAAATCACACATGGGTTGACGGTGTTACTTGTCGTTGGCAAGCCAGCTGTGTTTGAGCAATATTGTGCAACACCCCAACGCAAGCCGACGCCATACACATTGGTCTATGAGAGCTTAGCACCAGTCACACCATCACATGAATCATGCATAGCGCCAGTGACTCTGCTCTCAATGACAACAGTCGATAAAACTCTAACAATGCCGGCAAGTCCAATATTTGTTTAGCCTTCTAGGATCCATATTTTCTCCATGCAAATGACAACTATGATAGGCTATCCAAAAGCTCAGAAAGCTGACAATAGTGTAGAGTTAAAAACTGTCTTTCCCCTCTATAGTATTGCCTTTAAGATATAAAACTCAAGAATTAAGTAATCAAACCTCTATAAGTGGCCACACATTTTCATCTGAATTTCTGTTAGCCTTTTGGAAATCAGATTCTCTTCATGGAGATAAACAACAATAGTATCTTGCCCATAATCACATGCCAACAAGACACACATTTGGGGCAACATAATTAACACTTCTTATTGGACGTCAAGGAAGCGAAAGGATAGCCATGCACAGTAGAGGAGACGACAAGGGTTGTAATTCATGATATGGATGTCATAAAGGCAGCAAGGTAGGTTCAAGAAAGGCTAGCAGCAATTCTGAAGATATCTTTGACCATCCACAACAACACAAACCAACTCGGCACAAAAATTAACACTTCAATATTGAAAAATACAAACAGTGACAGACAATTGCCAGCAAGAGCAAAGCATGAGACGGTTAACATTTTGCTATCTATAGAACAACTGACCTGAATCATGATCTCGTATGGTCTCCTCTTGGAAATCCTTGAACAATTCTGTTCTAAATTTATTTTCTAAGCCATAGCTGTAAAACCTGAACAGACACTCCAGACCATATCTGCAAAGGGCAAATCGTTAAAAACATTTAGTCAAGCAAAATGGAGTTCCAAGCAAAGCATCAAATTACAACAACTCAGCAGTGCCGTGCTGGATAAAGCAGTTAAGGTGAATACGTAAGGCATCTGATATTCAGCAAGCTTGCAGAACACCAAAGTCTGCAGTGACTGAAATGCTGGACCATTGAAATCCAAGGTGGTCTGTGACAAAGGTTTTCTACTGAAATTGTTGTGGCAAAACAGCTAGGCCCCTCTCGATGCAACTCGGTTCGAGGCTTCATGACACATCATGATAATCTCACCGATAACCAGCCTCAGCATCTTCCACGGAAAATGACCTGAAGTCCTCGTACATGTTCCTGGTGAGAAAACAAAGAGAAACACGTGGTCAATGGGCAAACTCAACAACAAACAAGGAAGCAAACTACGCATGTCATTAGACAAAGTGGAGCCAACATGCAATATGGGATTTAAGCTAGTTGAGTTCTGACACAATAGACGATGCCAGAAGACATGGCATTATTAAGCAAGTCAATTTCATGCTGCTTTTAGTTATTTATAATTTCAAGGCTAGTTCTCAACAGCCAAAAGTGGCGGTCTCAGGTTCAAAACCAAAGGCCTGGAGATTGCTTATGTGTATCCCCAAATGCACCAGGAGGGCAATTGGCCAATTACAGAGGACTTACTTGTTGAAGTGTGCACGAAGAAAAAATGACCAAAACCGAAACAATGTGTTCATTTCCTGCGATTGGCCTATTCCGACCTTGCTTCGTTCTACACAAGAAATCAGCAAATCAACATTAGAAAATCAGCTAAAGAGCACCAGCCAAGCTGCTATAGCAATATAAAACAATCAAGGCAATTGCTCACCTTTTACGCATTTTTGGTAATATTTGTGGTACACGTGTTGAACAAATCCATTCTCTTTCAACAATGCATGTGACGCATGCTCAAAGTGGGGAATTGTTCCTGGAGTCGATCCGTAGCTCCCCACGTTGCTGGTATTTGATGGGGAATTAGGTCCGAGGGTGTCACCTATCTGACTGCTGCACAAGAAGAGAACACATGTCAGTGATACTGCAAGCAGCACCATGCGGTCAGGAATGTCTCGATGGTAAAAACTATAGTGAAGCAATAGACTACCTTTTAGGCAAATGGGGTTTAGGACTGAACACCCATCCAACGTGGTGTTCCACAGGGGGATTGGCTCCGTATTTTGTTTTGTGAACTCTTGGAGCCTACAATGCAACAGAATTAAGCACATTAGCGATGCTTTTCAACACATAACTGCCGTTAACTCTCACTCTCACAGAAGTCGGCTTGAGACAAAAGCAAACAATTGACTAGAGCCTTATGGGTACACAATTGGAGTGCATACCTTGCTGGAGATATTATCTTTGCTGATTGCAGGGAAAAACCTCTGTGACTTTTTGCCATCTTTAGGGAGCTTAGCTGCCTTTCGTGTTCGCTTGCCACCATCCATGTCATTAGGCAATGTCACAGTGGTTGGAAGTGACTGAGAATGTTGTGATGGAGCTGTCAATGCTCTCGGACGAAACTCTCGCGCGGCTATCGATAAGGGTGACGTGGATAGCAGCTTTGCATCACGACTTAACGAGATCACAGGCTTGGCAGTCGGTACAGAGATGTCCAGGCTTGGCGTGAAAGTCATTGACCTTGCTCGCTGAATGCTGTCAAGTTCAGCCTTTTGCTTGTAGAAATCATCCGCACTCACGATCCCAACAGTGCGATATGATGTCGATAGTTCAATCTGGAAAGAAAGAAACAGATTCACATGATAACCCATATATTCCATAAAAGCTACAGTTTTGCAAAATGACAGTTTAGCTTCTCGCCATCTGATAGACTGAGAGGCATGACTAGAAATCTAAACAAAACACCAGTTACTGTCATCATTTCACAGCTGACAAATGTTCAAATGTCCATTAAACAAAGACAATCTCTTGAAAACCAAAGGTTTGCTTCTCTTTGATTGTTTTACCTCATTTACTGACGTTTTTGATTAGAATGCTTAACCCTTGTCCAGCTATTGACGTGTATACACGTTTTCGAAACAGATCAAAAGTAGCAACATATAACCACTCAGATAGTTAGTCCGTGGTGATCAACCAATAAGCAATCGATAAAGCAACTTCCAGTCTCCATTTAACTAGTTTTATGAGCAGGACAGGGGTTAATATTTTGAGGAAGAATGGCTCTTGAAACAGAAACATGAATTCCTTCTTTAGTCTACAAAATAGTTTATGGAACATTTTACAAAATAAATGCAAGTTTGCTACAAAATTATCACAGACACTAGAGCACTAAACTAAGTAAAGCCCGGGGCAAACGACGCAACATTTGCACCCAACATCGTCCAACAATTGTTGGGCGCGAAATGTTGCGTCGTTTAGCCACCGTGTTGGACGGTGTTGCATGGTGTTGGGACTTGTTGGACGTTGTTGCGCTGTTTTTGATTCAGATCAAAAACATTTTCGATGTTGGACGGAAGTAGAGGAATTTTTACGAGACTAGCACCTTTTAATGACGCACGACATCGTCTACGCAGGCGCAGTATGACAAACTAACGCACGTGGTGTGCTGTCGTGTGCCTCCAGGTCGGCAGACCAGTGCAAATAAACAAATAAATAGAAGAAAATTACGTATATGGCCAGCGCACTTGAAATAAATTGTTTCCAGCAGAAAATGGAGCATGCTGAAGTCCAAGAGCACTGTTTCACTGATGATGGCTTTTGAGATAGCACAACTACGGAACCATCGGACGACGAGGACTCCGAAATAGCTGCATTGCTCCGAGCGCTAGACAATTTGGGCAAACGCAAAGCTCCAAACAATAGTGTTGGTGACGATGTTGCGTTCACGTTTAGCCACCCCCTCACAACATTCAAATTTCGCGCCCAACAATTGTTGGGCGATGTTGCGTGCAAATGTTGCGTCGTTTGCCCCGGGCTTAAAGCGCAACCTGGACCCGGTAAGGCCAGTATCTAACTTGGGAACCAAGGAATTGATTTTAATGCTCACTTTGCAGTATAATAGCATGTGTTTGCTATTGCTCTGCTGCTTAAAATATTCAAGGATTACTTCAATTACATCATTTAGGTAAATCAGTTCTGGCAACTTAGAGCCCTAAAAGAGAAAGGTGAGTGTTATAGCAGATAGCAAAGAGAGCATGAAAATATAAATAAATAAACAAAATGTACACATGGCAAGCAGTACACAGGTTGAAGTGTGCAACGTGTTAACTGACAGTACACAAAAACATGTTTGAACCCAAAGCAAGCAGCACACCTTTCTGTTTAAATAGCTGCAGTCGTCATCTTCATCGCGCAAGTCTTGCTCATAATAATACAAGCCATCGTCAATAGCATCAGCCAGCTCTGACGTCATCTTTGCCCTGGATGTGTGGCTACCGGTTCGGTCCATTTTCTTTGGAGGTGGAGGGGTTTGGGTAACGATCATAACCTTGCTGAGTTCAAAGTCATCAATCTCATCGTCTGAGTCATCCGACCTAATCAAAACAAAACAGAATTTGAAACTGTAAATGTGGATTCGATGTTGAACAAAATGCAAAGGCGCAGCAGCAAACATCGGGAACAAATACTATGGGAATTACAACAGCACACTGTCACAAAGTATGATCTGCATACTACGGGCAAGGACAGTCTGTGGCAACTGACAATGTGGCTGAAGTGGCTGCTGATGTGAAGGGAAATCCTTTGACTCTTCACAGCATTCGCAATCATGTAAGCTAGTAATAAAGTTGTCACATCTCAGCCGCCCCAGCAAACAATAACAATCGATGCATGTTGTAAATTCTCATTGCAATAACCGGTATTTGCTGAGCAAACACTGCATGG
Organism: Calvadosia cruxmelitensis; assembly: GCA_900245855.1. NCBI lineage: Eukaryota > Metazoa > Cnidaria > Staurozoa > Stauromedusae > Kishinouyeidae > Calvadosia > Calvadosia cruxmelitensis. The sequence goes on from OFHS01000679.1 coordinate 26,406, forward strand.
GCGGTAACTTACCAATCAGAATAAAGAGTTTTCTTTTGCTCAGGTGCACCTAGCTCTTCATCAAATTTAAAATCCAGCTCCTCTCGCATGTCTAAACTTCCATCTTTATCCTTCTGGAAAAAGACCAGCAAATAGTTTAGCAGGCGAGCATATGCAATGAAACTTTAAATCTCAAAACGCTGAACGCAGCGACGACACTAGGCGATGCACATAATATGAACAGTCACTGCAAAATCTCCATGAAAATATACAAGTCAATCATCCCCCGGCACAGGAGAAGCAGAAAAATTAAAAGATACTTATACAGCTAAGATTACCAGACGTTAGAATATTCTTGGGTGATGCTTAATATAGACATGACATCGCACATTTGGGGTCAGCTGACATAACTCTTACATATCTGACATATGCCAACATATAATCACCTGGTCTTTCTCACGCAGTGAATTTGACCGACTTCTTCGCTTCACTTGCTTCCACTCAAAGTTTTCAGCAGTCTTTGCAGGTGAAACAGGAGAGCTTTCTTCTTTCGGAGGCTCATTTATTAATGGCGGGTGTGCATTCGCAAGTGCTTGGGATAAGGATGATGTCAACGCCGACTTGATCTTTGGATGCATTTTCGCTGAGTCAGCAGCATCCTCGTTAGAGATATCAAGTTCTCCATTATGTACACCTTCTTTGTCATCTAAAGAATACAAGAGTGGATGGTCAATCAGCAGACTGAAGCCATTTAACTCAAATAGTTATAATTTACTTTGTTATTAAAACCTTTTATATTTCTTCAACTCATGAAAAAGACATCTTAGAATTCCTTACACGCTTTCAGAAGATTTGACAGTGAACAAAAACAACGTCCTTAATTACTCATAATTTTGGCACAATTAAAGCAGCTTTTGAGTGAGTTTGAAGTTGATAATGTAGCATTTATGCTATTTCAACAACACAGCTATTCCAAGACCACTGCCGAATTTAACAGCAGTGTAATCGCATGAAAGACCTTTCACAGCAACACAATAATCAACACAAAATAACACTGATTTCTAGATATACTAGTGCAGTGCGTGTCTACCTGATGGTGGCTTTGACGTTAATGCTGCCTTGTATGATGAATTGTCAACTGATAAGAGAGTGAAACACTATCAGGCAAGCGATTCTGCCAGGATCAGACGACTGACAGTAAAGTAATAATGCCACTTAGTTAATAATTAGTGTGCAATGTGTGAAGTATCAAGACAATCTAATTGGTTGAGTACCTGTCATGGGCTTACTGGCACCAATTGGCCATTGCTGCGGCTCCACCCTAGCTCTCATCTTGCTCTCGTCATATTCGACAATTGTGCTGCCTTCCAGGGACTAGGAAAAAATAGAACGCGCAGTACAGTCAAAGTCATATTTCTAAACAGGCCACCTACTTATGTAGGCCAATTTCCTCTGGTCCCAAATTAGCTATTGAAATCAAGGCTTCCTTACATTCATAAAACATCTACAGTCAAACCTGTATTAGCGGCCACCTTTATAGAGTTACCACCTGTGTATAAAGGCCACTCTTCATAACCCCAAAATGACACCTTTTATAGAAATATACCTGGAGAGAAAGGCCACTTGTCTATAAAGGTCATTTTTCTCAGGTCCCTAAGGTGACCATTATAGACAGGTTTCACTGTACGGGTGAAACAAATGGCTTGAAAGAAGGACTCTTCTCTCAGATACAAGCAGTCACGCGATTACTACACACATGCGTACTGAATACGACAATCTCTAGGGAAGGTTATTTCACATGCAAGAAATTCATGTTTCCCTACAAAATACGTTAATTAGTCCATGTCAACTCTCAGTTTGTAGTCTTAGATCTTTGGAGAATGAAAAAGGAGAGGTTGTACTGCCACAGCATCGAAGCATCTCAAATGGAAAAACTATCACAATGATCGATACATACCTGTAGAATCAATGGAATGTCTTCAGTAAGCGATTTAACACGGTTGAAGGAGGCAACCATGGACAAAGGAATCCATCCTTCACTATTCATCTGAAAATGATACCAAATAATGGACATTGGATAACCATCTGACGTGCATACAACAGAGCAGGGTTCAACACAACTCAAGACTGGAGTTGCTGTGTTTCTACAATTAACAAGAAATCCAAACGCAGAACACACTGATATAAATCAAAGCTGTATTGGAAATGAGAAATCCTGTCGCTTCCAGTAAAACAGGAAAATGCACATCTGCATACTGCCGGTCCATTGTAATTCCGTGTCTCTTAAAATGTATCATCATTCGTGTGGAACAAATTGACAAAACTTTTCATGCAGCAAACCAATCTGTTCTCATTTCAATATATTTATCAAAACAAGCAGCCTGCTAGACAGTAACAACTTTGGATTGTTCAGCAACATGCACAATAGATGATAGCAATGCAACCTATGACATCATGAGACGAGCCTGGCCATTTGGAATAGTTGTCCACATGGCAACCCACTGGGTTAGGTTCTGGAGAGCAGATAAGACTACTTCTTAAAAGCAAGCTCCCGAATGGAAAAGTTGCACCTCAATCTTGTGACATGAAAGCGAGAATGCACAGCGAATAGAGGATAACACTTTGTGCGTATAAGTCACAACCCATTTTGAAGGCAGAATTTGAGACGTTAAAGTGTAACTTATACACACCTTGGCACAGCAGCATTTACTTTTTAAAATAAATTGTGTTTGATGGCAGGTCAATCATTTTGGACATAGTAAAGACGACAGGTCTATCGTATGTTTACGAGATTCGATTACCAGTATAATGATCTGTTGTGCACTAATACCGTCAAAACAGGAGTTCTTTATGGTGGCAAATTATGCCACCACAGCAGAATAAGACAAACAAAGCGGTACAGCTACATCTGGATTCTGGAACATGAAGTTAGATGCAAAGACGAGATCTGTGAACAGCGTTCGTGTGATTTAAATGTGCTAGCAAGCTAGTAGACAGAGCTATCATATCCTTGAAATTTATCAGTGATGATGAAAGGAAACAAAATAGACTCAAGAAGTCAGAAGAAGCACTGAAGCACACAAAATGACAGATATTGACTTACCTGCTGACGCAAGAAGAAATCACCGATGAGATTTTCTTCACTGAAGTAATATTCTCTGTGGGAAAAGGAAGTGTCTCACAGGGTAAGTCAATGCAATCAACGACCCATCACGAAATATGCCAAGTAATTCAATCTTCTTGCATACAATGTTTGGGCATTAACTTGCACTATTTTCAAGGGAACTAAACTAGCAAAGTACAAATAAAATGTCCAAACTGAGTAAACATAGAATGCCAAGATGTATCACGTGAAATCAATGAAACAGCAACTCCAGCCAGTAAGAAATATGCAAAAACTTAGTCCGAACAAGCTCGTGAAATGACTATAATAAGAACGAAATAGTAACAAGTGTAACATCTTACATAGATCAGTAGATCTTGCTGGCAGGATGAAAAGTTTGATGTGTAATAATGACATTGTAAACTGTGGGAACCCCACCAATTGCAATTACAAATAAAGAAACAAGTGACGTACATCTGTTTCCTAATCAGGTCTCTCAGCATTGAGTCGTCGCTTTCATTTTCAGAGTAATTGTTGCTGCCATAGTAATATGTTTGAGGATAAGCTGCTTGCGGGACAAATAAGCCATCGGCTGTGTAAGAGGCCACTTGAAAGCCAAATCCCCCACCGCCTGGAAATAGATAGAACATCCATTGCCAGGTTAGCATGGTGTCCATACAAGAGCAAACAGAAATGAATGTTCAACAAACTTGTAATAATACCTCTTCCTCTACCGCGGCCTCGACCACGACCTCCACGGCCTCGGCCTCTCCCTCGTCCAGAGAAACCAGATACGCCATTTCTGTAGCCTCTTCCATAGCCTTTGTCGTCGATATCCTGTCCAGGTCCACCATTGTTTGCATACGACTGCTCAATCTGCATTGGGAGCCACTTCTGCTTTTGAGCTACAAATAAGATATCGTAATAAGAGCACTGTTCTTAAAAAACACTGCAGTGGGATCCGGGTTATCAGATGCAGCTAAATGTTATATTTCAGAACACCAGATAATTTCTCAAGAGCTACTGCATTTTCAAGTGTTTTAGCTGACCTCTGTTTTGAGACAGGTTCTAAGATAAGTTTACTGCATAAGCAGATCATGAAAACCTATATCAAAACGGGAAGGCTACAGAAAACAATGCCGATCTGTAATTATCATGGGGTAAAAGTGTTGCTTCCACATGCATTGACGCAAAAGTGCACCAGTTTCATTTCGGAGTTTGTTGGTGCAAAGTTCCATGCAAAGGCATGAGATGACAAGAATAGCTGCAGCTTTGCAAGCAACAACTTCTCTCCGTGAACCTACAACAACATACAAAAACATCTTGCTCTGTTCAAAAGTTTGTACGGAGAGACTTCGAGAACTTCTCTCGGAGACGACAAGCCAAAGTTGGTTTCTGACCTTCGATCTGCTTGATGACTTGGTCCGTGTTGCTTCAATTCTATCGGTTGAATTGCTGTACCGATTCTACATTTATATCAGCTTATGGCCATCCCTCTTCCGCGCCTTTTCCACATTCATACAATAAGATGTCCGGTAGACAATACACTCAGCAACGCTGGCAACTCAGCTAGTCAGCTGATACAGATGCATATCCCAACATAGCAACTTGAATAGATTGTTCCATAAGCTCAAATTTGGCCTTCTTTTCCTCTCGTGTCCATTGTTTTCATTTTACATGTTCATGATTTGTAGTTTTTGCTCTATAAGCTGAGAACGGATTTTGAATGAGTTTGAGGGACCCAATTTTCGGCTTATAGACTGGAATAAACAGTCACTGTATTTCTAGGCCGATTGCAATTTTCAAGAAAAAGTCCTTCCAGTGCTTGCAAATCTCCTTGGATAATACCTTCCTAGATACAGTTTCTGCGTTAATAACAACGTCAGTGTGTTAGGTGTAGTCATTGCGTTGTTATGCTACAACGATCAAATGCCTTTTCAATTGTATACAGTCAGTCGTGGACTTCAATGCCAACCATTGTCATATTGGCCAGTACCAGACAACCAAACACACTTAAAATTAAGCTTTAAGACCAAGACATATGCTGATTCAACAGCATCTGTACAAACACCACTCCCAAGATGGCTTGCAATGATCAAATGTCCCTGATGATGTGGTAAACACTCTTAGGCTTAGCATTTGGACAGTTGCAATATGTACTCAGGGCAATACACCCAGTGGGAGGAGGAGAGGATACAAGTTCGTCAACGCCCGCACAGAGGCAAAACAGAACGGTCCGTGACTTCGTGATTGCTTTGATTGCCACACAGGGATGCAACAAAAGGAAGCACAACTCAGTCAACGTCAGCATGGAATAACGAATGCAAAAGGGCCCCCTTCGCGTTCCGCCGTTGCCAAGACAATAAAAGGCCACCAGTTCGCAAAATGATCTGAGTTTCTGGGTCACCTTGACAGACAAAAATGGACCTGGAGCGTCGACCGTAGCTAGCACAGCAGAACCGAGCCGGTTGCCAAGTAGTGTCAAAGACCAAATTGAACAAGGTGCGGGCCAACAAGGAATCACGATAAACAAAGCCATGTGGCCACTTTCAGGGTCCAAGAAAACCATCACAGAACGCTTCGGATAATAGAAACTTAATTCATATCGATGTGGGACAGGCAAGATCTCGCTTAATTGACAATCTAATCAACAATACGAGTCAAGGTGGCAGTTGATCTTAGATTAACGCAAGTAACGGATACTGTTGCCATAGAAAACAGGATGAGGCGACGAGACAACTCGAGACACGCTCCAGATGCATGCAAGGGAGCTGCCCTGGGTACACATAATACCTTTCCGTTTTGGTGTTGTCATCGGCGATGGGTCTTGTGGGATGATAGTCGGCTCCGTCGTGGTAGCAGCCTCTGGTCTGTTTTCTTTCTTTGAGTTACCAGCGACTTTCTCTGTCTATCAGACGGAGATGAAGACAACAAATAGACGAAGAGAATTGACAAACGTAGGTCCCGCATTTCGACGTAAAAAGTAACATTGAAGTGAACAGAACTGCAGAGATAGAGATGCAATTCTCTAAAAACCTTCTAATCGAGACTTGATATCAACTTACAGGACTCTTTGAAGACGCTTCATCCAAGCTCGGCCAATTTGAGATATCCGCGAGTTCTGATGACTAAAATAAAATGGAGATAAAGTTAGCTATAATGACGATACAATGCGCATCTGTGACACCGACAGTCTCACGCGAACAGCACAGAGCCGGAATGATGAGTCGCACTCGCAGACACGTGTTGCAAACATCCCAACACAAAAAAGAACATGTGAGCATTGCTACTCGCAAGAACAAGCCGCAAAGCTGCCAGAAGCATAAACGGCTAATATGAAAGGTTTGTGGATCATGAAGAGTAATTTATGCCTCCAACCTTTGGTAATTCTTTTGGTAAGGAGCTAGATTTCGATGAGACGTCTTGGTTCGTGAGATCTGAAACAAAAGACGTGCCAGCATACATGGCAATAGCTCCTTGCAAGAAGGAAAGCAGCTCAAACGTAGCCTTAAAATGGCCAAGAAATAACTTGAAACAACGATCTAGATAGGATATTATATGGATGAGCATTGCTTTTATGGTCTTTCGACTTCAACGTACCCACAGGAGGTTCAGTCTTGACTTTTTGCCACGGATTCACGAGCGGCGTTTCAGCCACTTTGCTTGATTCAGTATTAGTGCTATCCACTTTTTCCTCATCCTTGGCTTCATCACTGTCAATTTTCTCGGGAGCTTGCTCGGGTTCAGCAGACGTATCTACCCCAAGCTCAACAGACTCGATGCCCTGTGCAACGTCAGTCATGGCCGAGCGTTGACCAGCCAGATGTGGCGAACAAAGAAACAAGTCAAACCACGGAATTAAACGGAGTTAGCTTCAGAAGAAAATCCAAGAAAATCCCAAGTGCTTCTATCTTCATTCACATCCAGTTAGGTAATTCCTTCAAGCATCCATATCTAACGTAAAGACCATTCCATCGTCGCAACTACTAACACAACAAAACCACATCACGCCATGTGACTAGAGAAGGAAGATGGAGGAGAGAGCTGGTGTGGTTAATTATGACACAACTCAAGCATAAATTAGGGAAATGCCCATGTGAGCCAATCAAATCCGTTTGATGATGTCGCGAATATGTCACGACCTTGCCTCTGTTGCTTTCAAGTTTGCTCTTCAAGCGGAGGCTGAACAGTTTGTGCTGCCAGTCGTAAATCAAAAGCGGCCGGTGTAAAACACAGTGACACGATTCTTTTATCGATAGAATTATGAGCACGGATCTGTGGCGAGCACTAGTAACCATCAATCCTTTCGACACAGGCGCAACGTGGGCGCAATAGATTTC
>OFHS01000680.1:0-15837 GCA_900245855.1 Calvadosia cruxmelitensis
GGGGATCATCCTAGAAAGTAGGATCATCCTACTTACTAGGATCATCCTCCCTCCTTGTAAACAGGGCCTTACATGCCTTGTTTATTGGGTAAAATTGCTCACGGAACAAAGAAAGAGAAATACTACTTTCAAATATAGATCTTTTTATTTACAATATATGTCCATAGCAAAACCAAACTTTTAAAAAGCAGGATTGGTAAAATTTCCAGAATACAACCAAGCGTAGCTCAAAAAACTAAATCGTAACAAATCTTATAAAAGGCTGGCTATAAACTTACCAATGTACAAAACAAAACTGAATGATCTGTAAAAGGAGCCTGAGTTTGACTGTCATAAATTATGCCAATAAGAATGAACTAAGTGGCTATTTTAACTAGAAATGATTTTAAAATTGCCAACTTACAACCCGAGCAAATAAAATGTGGGTTTCTGGACTGGCGTGGCTTGTGGCCGCATTTGATGGCGGTTATGTGAGGAACAAAACGGAAGTCCTTCGCTGAAACGATGGTACGGATGTTCTCGTTGTATTGCTGCATTCGTGCAAGTTGATGCTTGACGATGGACAACTTGCTTTTGTCGCTAAGACAATCAAATCGCGGGTCCTTCTGAATGTCCACAGACGGACTACTTGCCACGTGTTCAACGCATTTCTCTAAGAGTCGTGAAAGATTGAATTCCTGCGCCAGAACGAGAAGGTCAAACGAGGACGGTCGTGTCAAGAGGTGAATCTCGCATAAGTCACGAACGTGTTGCACTTGGTACTCGCGGGACAGGTCCAGCAGGCTGTTCACATCGGTATCGTCTGAAAAGAGAAAGACGAAAGGAAAACGATGAACGGCGACAAATAAGCACACTTCAATCATACTCATACAGTGAAACCTGTCTATAACGGTCACCTTTGGGACATGAGGAAAATGACTTTTATAGACAGGTGGCCTTTCTGTCTACATTGATTTCTATAGAAAGAACCATTAGGGGTTATGAAAAGTGGCCTTTACACACAGGTGGCTACTGTACTTTAAAACTGAAATATAATTCTAGCAAATTAAAATGTAATTCTTTCATCATATCGATAAGAATTAAAATTGAACTATATGTAGAGGTATTTCAAAATTTTCTCGCACTGAATATCAACCATCTTCGACCGTAGACACAAACCTGTGATGCGATGTCCGAACGGATAGACAAAGTTGAGAAATGTCTGCATTTGATGGACGGATTTTCCAGGCAACGCGATCACGGCCGAGTCCTTTTCTTGGAAATCCGATTCCAGCATTGCTTTGAAGACTGGTGAAGCGGAAACCATGACGTCACGATGGACGAGAACGGCCGTGCTGTTGACCAGCAGTTGCAGATCACTGGGACGAGTGAAATCCCACATGACAAACAGAGCGTGAATCTAGAACATTCGTAAAATGGAAACACGGCTGCAGTAAATATCGGAAAATTAATACAGTGAAACCTGTCTACAATTGTCACCTCCACGACCTGAGGAAAATGACCATTATAGACAGGTGGCCTTTCTGTCCAGGTTGATTTCTATAGAAAGTGTCATTTTGGGGTTATGAAGAGTGGCCTTTATACACAGGTGTCTTCTCTATAGGGGTGACGGTTAACACATGTTTGACTGTATTCGCTTTACGCAATATCTCAGAAAATAAAATATCCTTTCGAAAAACTGACTCAGTGAATGCCTGCTGCTTCAGCAAATCAAAGTTGTTACACTTCCTATTTGTGATTATGCTAATCAATGCAAACGTCACTCCTGTCTGTACATGAATGATGATCGTGTAATTGACGCCGCAAGGTAACCACGATAAGTTTACGCGAAGCCATGATGAGATTACCAGACTTCTCTGACTACGATTTCTGCTCAACCCAACAGAGCAGAATAAAAACAAAACAAATCTTTGTCACGCTAACATCTAAAACTACGAAAAATACAGGAAATCAATACGCTAGTCGAAAACTAAAGATCATTATTTGCACAAACAGGAAGGCAATAACGTGCGCACGGAACAAGTGCGCTACATTGCAACGTCTTAGCATCAGAAAAGAGCTAAATGGCGCTCCCTTCATGGAATATGCTTCTTCGCAGCATTTGCCTAGATCGCTTGGAACAAAAGTATTTGAAAAATTCCGCTCGAAATCGAAGCAATCGCGTAAACATTTACATCCCTTCCGAGAACTATCATTCTGTGAGTAGTAGTTTCTTAAATCGATTATTCCATCGCCGCAGAACAAGAAAGCGAAATCACTGTATTGTCAACACTCTCAAAGACCAATCAGGTAAAACGAAAGTAATCTTCACTTGCTTCTTTGTGATCTGCTACATTTCAGCTGTGGACTAACATTTTATCTCAGATAGTACAATAATTTCGCGAACAATTGGATTCGTTGCAGTGCGACGCGACAGCCGAGAACGCATCATTGGCAAAAGAAACAGCTTTTTTATTCCTTCCAGTCCATATAAACTCAAGATTAAGAAAGCTCCTGGGGGTTTCCTAAGACCTTTCATAAAATAGCTCGTGTTTTCTCACCTTAAAGTACGAACGCTTTAACACCAGCGGCAGTAAATTGATCCAGAATCTCCGTGGATGAAAGTCACAGAATGTCCAACTCCAATCTCGTTCGGCAATCGTCACCAAATTTCGTAGGGCGTGACTCGAAATGGGCGTTTAAATTGTACATATTCGACATCCTAGGTCAATGCGAAAACACTCAAGCGAATCACGACCACATTGTACGATCCATAGTGCCAATTTTCACTAGCGTGTCCCAAGTGATTTATGAGAACAGAGAATCGTTGTTGGCGAATATGGGAACTACTGTAGGGTCCCTGAAGGGCGTTACTATGGTTACGTGCATTGGTGTGTGTTGCGTTTCAGCCAGCGCGAGTGATGCGAGAAATCAAGATATAGGTGGATGCCTGTATAGGGCATGTGAGCGGAGAGTGTTGGAGGGAAGATGCATCATCGGGGGGTTAGAGCGTCGATTTTCTAAAAGGGAATCACAGAAAACAACAGGAAAAGATTAAGACATTATAACTCGCTGGCAGACTTAACAAACAATTCTCTTTATCTCTTATGAAGTCTTCACAGAATCCATGACCTACGCTACATTTCGACATGCCATCTCGTCTTGGCCGATCTCCAAGCCCCTGACCGCTATTTACTGGAAACCTGCGACAGGCGACCATTTGTCGTTGATCCATTTAATGACCGCTTAATTAAACACATACAGAGGGAGTTGGGTAGTTTGGTTTAAACTTCTTTGCATATAAAGATGGCTGGAATCAGCTTAACTTTCTTCACATGTTATTTCGCTATTTTTTAAATTCACATGCTTCTTCGCATTTTCTAGTATAGTGCCTGTTTTTCACATGGTTCATTGCAGGGTGCTTTCTATTTCACATGATTTCCCCATGGTTTTCACATATTTTTAATTCATAGTGTATGTAACACACAAATTGGTTGGAAATGCAGAAATTGATATCAATTGAACTGGTATTGTCATATTCCTATCTGATTCAATCATGTGTGTAATAATCTCGTGACTAAATTGTATGAAATGCGTGCAATGATTATTCATGATTATTCTCGATACACAGTTCTTGGAGGTTGTCTTGTCTTGTCTCGACTCGACTACATAATCATACCGACGAACCCTATTAATGCGGTTATCACGGTATAATTATTAGTACTATTATTGTTATCATCTCGTTGTTTCTCCGAACACAACAGTAATGGTGCGCCAAAATAAAGAATAAATTAAAAGTGGACATCTTACAGCATGATTCCCTTCAGGGGACTAAAGCGTAGTCCAGGACTAAATCTCACCACCCATATACATATTTTAGTAATTTAGTCCAGACTCAACATTTAATCCCTGACTACACTTTAGTCCCGGTCCATGAATAGAGCCCCAGGTCGCTACAGTTGCATCATTTACCTGTAATGTAATTTTGTATTTTTCTAGTAATTCCACTGAATCTGCACGTAGTTTAGCCATCAGCTGACATTCGCGTCGCTAGATGAAAAATAAAAATCAATCATCACAAAGAGAGAACAACCGGATAAGCGAGGGAATGATGATCATCTGATGATGTACAGGATTGGAGAAAATCGAACCAAATAACAGCAAATATCTTATGAAATTTAACACACCTCAAACATCCGGATATGGGATATGCTATTTCATATACAGTGAAACCTGTCTATAACGGCCACCTCTGAGACCTAAGAAAAATGACCTTTATGGACAGGTGGCCTTTTTGTCCAGGTTGATTTCTACAGAAAGTGTCATTTTGGGGTAATAAAAAGTGGCCTTTATACACAGGTGGCTGCTCCATAGAGGTGGCGGCTAATACAGGTTTGACTGTATCGGCGGTTCCAGTTAAATTATGAAGTCAAAACGTTTTCTGAAGGAAGCAAATAATTCTCTTTTTATACTCAAGAAGTGTCATTCCTTCTACAACATATCGTACAAGTGTGTCACACTTTATTTCTTGCATGGTTTATAGTATATCTCACTATCAGTATCATTGGTAGCCCCCAACTAAATACTTCTGCAAAAAGAATCAGTGGATGCAAAGAAGTTAAAGTGAAATGTTATTGATACATCAAAATGTCTTGGCACGCCCAGAGACAATAAACACGACTAGCTTTCCAACTATCAACATCTCATGACGAGGACACGAACAGAACTAGATTACGTTACAGAATACAGTGACTCTAGGTTATGACATAACAGCATGACATCATTAACACAAGGGATATTAACACAAGAGAACAATATACAGGAAGACAACCAATACGTGGGACAACAACAGGAATTACACAACCACCACACAAAATACTCACATTTTACTTTAAACTTAAAATAGCCCAATAAATCTAATCTAATTCTAAATACTGTCTAGAGCTGTTGAAGAATTAAAGGGCAATATAGCATAATCCCTAAGGATATTTTCTGCTAAACGGCCTGATCTCAAGAGTGGAGAACGAGCAATGTAAAGATTTGACAAAAGAATAGCTTGGATGGTAAGCATTGCATCTCTGGATGATCAAGCAACGGTGAAGAATATAGAAATGTCAACTTGTGCTTACCCCTTGCTCAACTTGCTTGAGAATGTTCTCCCTGGAGATGGGCGGATTCTTTGCAAGAGCTGATTCTCGAACATTTTCAACATTTCCAGTTATATCATATGCATCAGTTTTACCATTAACCAATGGCGGAGATCTAGCGTTGATATTTGAGGTTGGTGCAGGCCGTCTTGATTCAGAGGGACGCCGCTCGCCACCGTATCGGCGCCAAAAGGACTGGATCCTATTCGCAGCAGATTGGACAATGCTGTGACCAGTCCTGGCTCCTTTACATTGCAATAGCGAAATGCAGTCATGGTCGCCATTGCCAATGGCAACGTCTAATGGTGTCGCATAGTTCATCTGGCAACCACACAAAAAAGAACGTATAAAACACGTCATATCTCTTCCCACAAGACATAAGGTACTCGTAAAGGTCTGGAACGTGTAGGAAGCAACTGAGCGGCACTTACATCGTCAGTGCATATTACACTGTTGACATGTGCGCCTCGTCGCAGCAGAGCATTAGCAATGTCTTTGTGTCCCTCTGCAATTGCGTAATGCAAAGGGGTTGCAGCATCAGCACTTGACACATTCAACTGGCATCCTGATGTAATCAGGAAATCAAGACAATCTGCCAAAGAAAAATAAAACCATTCAGCACGAGCACTAAGACTCCAGATGGGGGACAGCTAATGCAAGAATTGAGCTATATCAAATTTGGCCCGAATGAGCTGCTCCACAAGATAAATTTCCATGGCTTCTCAGGGGTACCGGTGTAGCCCCTTCAGACATACTGAGAAAAGAGCACTATAAGACGACTGACTCCCTTGATTTTAGTTATGCTTCTAAGACTGCCTATTAAAAATCTATTGAAAAAGAGTTTAGAAAACACGATTCTAACACAGATCAGTCAAAGTGATTTAAGGACACAGGACAAAGATGTGCTAAAGACCTTTTCCATATCTTTAGTGTACTTGATGATTTCATCACTTAAAACTATCCTATCAAGTATCAACATAACATGGATGCCTATATCGCAAAACACGCAAATACTGTAGCACAAACAGATGCAAAGTCAACGACTTCCGTCTATACCTAAATTTCCAGCACTGGCCGCTTCATGAAGAGGAGACTCGCCCCTGCCGTTGCGGGCTTCCAGGTTGGCATTTGCAGATATCAGCAGTTGGAGGCAAGAGGCTGTTGCCATAGCAGCGGCACAATGCACAGGACTAAAAATAACAAGATTAAGCAGGCCGGTTGTTCGTGTGTCTAATAAATTGGATTGCCATGGCTAAGTGAATATTAGTGAAGAAACAACAGATGCAAACCACTCACTGGCCCTTGCAAAGACCTGGAAAGTCACAGATTTGCATAGGACCATCATTCTTTTATTTGAAAAACATGTCTTTTTCTGTCGTCTAACAACACGCCACACAGACACAAACAAAATCCAACGTAACAAATCCATGACCAAAATGAAACTCATCATCCCTTTATTGTGCCCCCGTAAATATGTTATTCTCCAAAAACTAAAAAAAAATTACCAATGGCATAGATCTACAACTTAGGCTGACATATGAAAGTCGCAATGATGTCACATACGCAGTGGCACTTCAAATCATAATGTAAAGTTCAACATCATTCATAATAAGGTCAAGCGGAACTGCAGCGACCAAACAATGGATCAATACGGAAAGTGCTCTCTCAAGAACATTGGTGGTCGCTCAGCACATCTGAAATGTATAGTTTGAACTGACCACTAAGGATGTCATGGTCAATTTCAGGAAACAAAACTGCGCCTTTAGTCACACTGTCACTCTCATGTCGTGTAAACGTTCTTTTTGTAATGTAAATTATTCATGTAGTTTGCCATTAGTGCATGAATCTCCTTGCGCCATGATAGTGCGTGTACCCTCCCCTTTAGCAGCCACAATCCTACTGCATGCTGGTTCTTGCCGACTCAGTGTTGCAACTTGCTATGTTTTCACAATATACATTATACAATCAGATTCAAAGCCTGGCAAGCTTAATTCCGATTGATTACGTGTGACACCTCTGTAATGATAGAACTGCTAATTCAACTCGCACAGAACAGGAATAAGTTGGGCTCTAATTACAACAACAACAACAACAACAACAACAACAACATACGTTTTTCCATCTTTGCTTTTGCGATTTGGATCAGCGCCATGGCCCAATAGGTATTCTACTACTTCAACTTGACATGTAGCACACGCATAAAAAAGAGGGCTGCATCCAGTATAATCAACAGCATTGACATCAGTCTTGCACGAGCGGACCAAGAATTTGACACAGTCGATCCATCCTTGGCTACACGCAAGATGCAGAGCTACAAGTTGCAGATACAAAAACCAATCAGTCGGCCTGCAAAGACTAGTTGTACTTGACTCAAGTAAATACCCATTCTGCCTGGTATTTATCTTGCCAAACGTTCTACTGAGTCAAATGTGACTACCAAATCTAATATATGTAAGCCTTCCAAGATGTCCAACTTCAAAACCAGTACAGTCGACAGGAAATTTAGAGTACCTTTGAAATATCCTAAGCGAATGAGAAATCTACAAAAACCGTTTGCACCACTTCTCTCTGCAATGATGAGTAGCAGCATAAAACAACGGGTAAACTAGATTATTTACAGCACAGGTAAAACATCACTTCTGAAAATGCATCATTCAGCTTCATGCATGCAATTATTTAAACCAAGACACCATGTAAAAAAGCAAAAAGTAGAACTATGCTGTGAAATTATCTCGAAGTAAAAACGAACATCTCTTCTGACAAGTTCAAAAGATAAATACCGGTAACATACCTGTCAAATGCTCTTTCATTGTTCCAGAATCTGGGTCGGCACCGGCATCAACGATTAATTGGCATGCAATGAGATTACCTAGGATGAAAGGAAACATCGGTTAACAGACATAGCTTCAGTACACAGGCAGAAATACCAAGAATCAGTCGTGCCACTGTATAGTATTTGCATGCCATGTCGATATAAGTTAGTATTCAATTGTATCAAGAACTGATTATGGGTTTTCGAATAAACTACTATCAATCAATCAATCAATCAATCAATCAATCAATCAATCAATCAATCAATCAATCAATCAATCAATCAATCAATCAATCAATCAATCAATCAATCAATCAATCAATCAATCAATACAATGCCAACATGGATGTTTCAGTACTTCGAATGGGAACCTTGACTTCTCTCTGCTTGCCTTGGCAAACAGCTGTGCTTAAATAGCTCGAAAGGATCGATTTCAGTCTCCTGGGAGCTATAGGTCTACCTATAGAGCTTGGACACAGTTCAAAATGCATAGCATAACGACACAAACAAGCACTAAAAGCAGGATTTCAGACGGAAGAAAATTGGGGAAATTCATGAATATGGAAATTCAATGAAAATTTAAACCAAACTGCATCTGAAACCAAAAGACAGCATTAATAAAAGCTTTAGCTGTATTGCTGTTTTTGTCCGTTTATTTTATGCTACAAACTTTGGAAAAATAGTTTATCGGAACCTGATTTTGAGCAGGATGATGTATATCAAGAGAAACAAAAAATTATGAAACAGAATAGAACAAACAAACAAACACATCAATCATCAATGTCATGAGAAGCTAGCAGACTTTACCTGTTGTCACTGCCCAGTGCAATGGCTTCCTTCCTTCTGCATCAACCGCTTCAACATTTGCTTCTACTTTCAATAAGAGACCTAATGCTTGCAGCCTCGCTTTGTCCAATTCTTCATTGTTTTCTAGTTGAGTTGAATAGTGCAATGCTGTTGCTCCGCATGCATCTCTAGCGTTGATGTCAACTTGCAGCTTCAGGAGAATCAACAAGCAGTCAAGAGATCCATACGCTGAAAGGTAAGAAATTCCAGCCAATCATTTTACCTTAGTTTTCACTTTATAGTATATAACATCCTTTCTCAAAACAGTTCAATGAACTTTGAATAAGAAATAGCAGACAACTAATTACCGGGACAGAAATCAACAATACATGTGAATTACATAAACTCGTGTTTCCAGTAGGTCGCATCCTATGGCTTGCACTTTTCCCTATGAATCCAAAAACCTTTGAAGACCATATGAAAATCATGGGAAATAGGAAGCCCAATGTGAGAAAGCATGTGAATTTGAAAACCATAAAATGGCACTTTTCACATAATTTTCACATGGATTTTGTTGCTTTCTGTCCATAGTGATGTTGTTGTTGTAGCCCATCCGTCTCATCGTCAATAGTCGGTTTGGCATCTGTACAGTTGTCGAGGTCAGATGTTAAGAACTTGCGTCGTTTCTCTGGGCTTATGCCAGAGATCACGGATTGTCAGGTCCGTAGGGTCCTCCGGGCAGGTAAACAGGCGTGGTCCATAGTGATCAGTGATTCTATTTCAGTGGGTCCTGCCTCAAGTTACGAGACATCTCATATTTCCTGGAATCATTCTTGATCTCAGCACACAGTACACAATGCCAAATTCAGTAGAATGAGCTAAGATCTTCAAAAAATCTGGCTATGGTCTGCAACTATGTATTGTTTTCACACATACTGCTCAGCGTCGTATTCAAAATAAGAGTTGTTGCTGGACGAATTAAATCCGAACGCTCTAATTCCATAATGCGAGAATATAAGTCACAGTTACAAGTTATTGTGCAAAGGCAGTAGGCACTCGTAAAGTTACTAGAAAAATTAACTTTCGCGGTTTGATATTTTTCTTAGTGGGTCAGCATTTACAATTTTTTTACATCAAGAATCCCTGACACTCAATAACTTAATCGAACTCTGGACAGCACATAGTGACATAGCAGTTTCTTCTTTCATCTAGTAGGCTCTCCTCTTTCACTTACCAACTGCCAAGTGCAATCCAGTATGCCCCTTGTAATCAGGCACATTCGGTTGGGCACCAGCTACCAGCAGCGCGTTCAGAACCACCGTGTTATCGGCACTAACAGCATCGTGCAACGCAGTTTTGCCTTCTACATCTTGCAGCTCGATCAGCATTTCATCATAAGCACACAGCATTTCCGTGCAGCCACAATGAGTGTTTGATGATGTGTAGTGCAATGCTGATTTGCCATCAAGATCTTGAGCTCTCTCATCAACCTTTGAGTAAAAAAGCACATCAACCGCGTATAAATAATGGCAATACATTTGGCAACATGTTCTTGTTTGAATATACAGGGTCTGTAAAATCAACCTGTATGCAAATGCTACTTTTCTTATAGATGGTGATTAGAGAGACAGTGAAACCTGTCTGTAATGGTCACCTCAGGGACCTGAGAAAAATGGCCTTTATAGACAGGTGGCCTTTCTGTCCAGGTTGATTTCTATAGAAAGTATTATTTGGGGGTAATGAAGAGTAGCCTTTATACACAGGTGGCTGCTCTATATAGGTGGCCGCTAATGCAGGTTTGACTGTATGACGTCAATTCACAACATACAACATAATTAATGAAGCACCTTTGCTTTGAGAAGAAGTTCAACATTCTTGTCTAGTCCCATCATTGTGGCGTACATCAATGCAGTCTTGCCAAATTGATCTTTGCTATTTAAGATGTCCATTGGCAGACATTCAGACAACACTGCAATACAGGCTGAGTTTTCTTGACATGCCGCAAGGTGACAGATACTGAAGTCATCGTCTTCCTTACTCATTACAGATGCTCCATGCTAGCCAAGAAAAGATCACATCGCGTCAATAATGCAATACAACAAATTAACTCTTGTCCTGCTATTGACGTATATATACGTTTTTGAAGCAAGTCAAAAGTAGCAACATATAACCAATCAGAAAGCTAGTCCCTCGCAATCAGCCAATGAGCAATCTATAAAGCGATTTCAAGTCTTCATTTAACTAGTTTTGTAAGCAGGACAAGGGTTAAATTAACAGTAGCTGAAACACCAGAAGTACCATCACAAATATCACGATATGAGGGGGCCACGGGGATGACTACAACTTCAAATGGTAGGCCACCAATTAGGTAGGGCATGCCATAGTTATTGATTGAATCACTTGATTCAGTGTGACGTCTAAGCGCTGCTATAGGCCATCGCCTTTGTTCAACGCCGATATGACGGTACAGTATAACCTCGATAATTTCCCTATGGTTTTCCAGTCAAAAATCGTGATAATCAGCAGGTCGTGATATCAAGCAGGTTAAAATAGTTGATTCTGACAGAGCTTGGTTCTCAAACGGAAGTGATATAAAGCGGGTTGTGATATTAACCGAGGTGATGTAATATTAACGGAGTTACACTGTATCATCAGCCTTAATCTTTGAGTTACAACCATGGAGCATATAGGCCTACATCTAGACAGCAGACATGACATACCTTTACAAGAAGAAGCAGAATTTCATTGCATCCTTTCTCAATCGAATGGACCGTAAGGAGCCGTCCATCATCTCCATATCCGTTGGGATCACATCCGGCAAATAAAAGGCATTCTACGATCTCTGTTGCCTGGCAGCAGATTGCACGAAAGAGAGGGCACTTCCCACAGAGGTCAAGACAATCTTTCATCTGAAATTGTCAATACAATTTCATAGTTAATACAATGGTATTAAACAGAATTGAAAACAAAACGCAATATTGGTGTCGTTGTGGCAGTGACGAGTTTGCTATAAAGTGCATAGGGTTTGGTGAACAAATGAGTTCATCAGGTTATGATGCGCTCTGGCGGCAGAATGGAATAGGCATCAACTTTGACTGTAGCATAAATGCATAATATCAATTGCAGCTATCAGCGGTGTGCGGGTTTAGTGGTCTAATCCTGGAAGGGATTCAATACATAAGAACTGTTTTACATGTGCCAACCTGCGAAGGAATGATTCCGCATAACAGCTCGACGCATTGTAGTGACTTCCTGTTGATAGCCAGATGAAGCGGATTCAAACCATCCGTATCCACAATATCCACGTGGGCACCAAGATTCACCAACTCAGACAGCATATCAACCTGCTCCAGCACAACAGCCCAATGGCACGCTGTTCGACCGTTTTTATCTTGCAAGTCGAGCGGCGCATCGAGAAATGCTAGAACACGAACACATTCTAGGAAACCTTCCTTGTTTGAACGATTTTTCTTGGCCGACTTGACAATTTCCACCATCAACGGACTTCCACTCGAACTTCTTGCCTTTACCAAGGCAGAAAAGCGTCCTTTTGTAGCGTTATTTGCTAGATATCCTTTCAAACGAACGTGATTTCCACTTAGAATGACATTCACCATTTCTTTATCGTCTGCCTTCGACGACTGATCCCTGCTCCGTGTATACCCAGATCTTGTCGACATTTTCGCTGCCCAATACTATACAACAATAATGCAACAGCTACATGATGTAGTGCAAAAGTGAGCTGAGGAAAGTCCTTCCGATGGGCAGATCACTGTACGGCAGCGAATGAGTCTAAAGTGATTCCGAGATATTGACTCAGACTGTTCAGACACTCAGGGACAACTGACCGCAGTCCGCAGACAACAATTCTAAAACTGCTCTTTTGATCCACCCTCGTTTCACAAGCCTCAGATTGACATAACACACGCGCATGCGTTCTTTGCAGCACAATAAAATGTGGATAAAATACTCTTACTGAGATTTAGTTGCACTTCATGGGAAAGAAATAAGCAAGGAAATAGCGATGTTTTTCGTAATATCGTAGTGCTGTGGACAAGAAAACCTTTCATTTCATTTGTATTGTATGACGTGGATGTCTATCTCAAACATATCTTTTTGAGAACGGCTCTGCATTGGAGGAATCACGCCAGTTGTTCGTATTTAAAATTTTTTCTCGACATGGATAACACAACGAAAGAGAGTCCCATAGAGCGAGTTGTGGTGCATCCACTTGTACTTCTGAGTGTTGTCGACCATTTTAATCGAATGGGAAAAGTTGGTAACATGAAGCGCGTGGTTGGCGTCTTGTTAGGATCGATTCGTAACAAAGTTCTTGATGTTTCAAATAGTTTTGCTGGTAGGCACTATCAAGGAGTTTCTTTTGAACGAAATGATTATTTACGTGCTCTGTTTTGCTCCAAATGGCATACATGAAAAGTTTATTTGATTGATGCTATTGTGTCACTGTTAAGTCGTTCTTTTTTATCACTGGACAAAGGAAAATAACTGCCAAATAGTTAACGACTTTGATGATGTTGGTCTCGTTAATTGATATTGCAAGAAACCCTGTCTTAAGCGGTCAGGTCAGGAATGTTATAGATGCGTAGTCTGTTAATTGGTGTAAGATTGATGCGAGCACACAAGTAAAATTGGGCTCCGTACAATACATGTCTGTTATATATGCCAGACTGGAATCCGGACTGGAATTTATGCACTGCGCGGCGGAGATCTCTGCCACGCAAATCTGGCTTGCTGGATCCGCAGCCGCGCAGATTCTGAGAATTGAGCTCAGCTGCAGACATTTTAATCAGAAAAACAGGCTCTATCCGCGCGTTCCTTACTATAACTCTGTTATTCAAGCAGATAATCGCGGCCGGACCGCGCATTTTTGTCAAATCAACGAGAGGCCAACCGCGCAAAATATCTCGGAAAATTTTTCTCCACCGCGCAAAATACAAAGATTCCAGTCTGGCTGTATCTCTGTTATTCAAGCTGATAACCGCGGCCGAACCGCGCATTTTTGTCACATCAACAAGAGGCCAACCGCGCAAAATAGTTCGGAAAATTTTTCTCCGCCGCGCAAAATACAAAGATTCCAGTCTGGGCTGGAATCCTAGGATTTTGCGCGGCAGAGAAACATTTTCCGAAATATTTTGCGCATTTGGCCTCTTGTTGATGTGACTGAAATGCGCGGTCAAGCAGCGGTTATCAGCTTGAATAACAGAGTTCCAGTAAAGGATTGCGCGGCTGATGAAAATATCTGCAGCTGAGCTCAATTCCCAGAATCTGCGCGGCTGCAGAATTAGCAGGCAAGACTGGCGCGGCGGAGATCTCCGCCGCGCAGTACATAAATTCCAGTCAGGTATATATGCTAATAGGTATGTTTTCAGAATGCATTCAAATCTGTATTAGCAGCCACCTCTATAGAGCAGCCACCTGTTTATAAAGGCCACTCTTCATAACCCCAATACGACACTTTCTTTTGAAATCAACCTGGACAGAAATGCAACCTGTCTATAAAGGCTATTTTCTCAGGTCTCTGAGGTGACCATTATAGACAGGTTTCACTGTATCACCAAGGATGGGAAGCTTTCTTGCCAGATTGATGATGTCACACCAGATTTTTTTATGTTTGATTACTTTTTCTTGCAGTGCCATTTGATGAAGACGATAAAGACCCTGAAGTTTGGTTTTTAGATCATGATTACCTAGAGAATATGTCAGAAATGTTCAAGAAAGTTAACGGTACATATCTGTTGTGTAGTGTTTTCATCAGTTGAGTAATCTGTGCATTTTGTGTTTATCCTTTCAACCTTTGACCAAGTGCCGATCTGCGTAATGTGCAATTAGGATACGGTATTGAGTGATATGTGTTTTCACCTTTTGTACCTTTTCTAAAAGCGGTGTCTTGCTTCGATTTGTAAGAAGAAACATTTTTTCTACAACAGGTGTGGTTACTGTAATTACTCACCTAACAATAAAACTAGGCAAGGAAAGACACTGAATAAATTGCTCTTCTTCATCCTGGTTGTAATAAACAAATTCTTAAGGTTGTCAGCAGAGCCGTTTTAACCAGTAGGCACTCCAAGCACATGCTTCAGGCCCTCAGTCTGCTGCTGAGTTAAGTTTTCCTAATTTGCTGTTTGTGAGCAAAAGCAACATCTTTGATATGCAAGTGGGTGAACATTTTAATAATAGTAAGTTTCGGGCTATTTAATCAATAAAGATTAGGCCCACTTTGGGTAAAGTGCTTTAGGCTCTCTCAATGCTTAAAAAGGCACTTGTTGTTCGCAACCATACTTATGTGACACTGAGTAATTTGTTTATCTGTTTTGGTATGTCAAGCGAAAGGCATTTGCTGCATTGATTATACCGGCTCATTATGATTTGGTTTGCAGCTAGGGAACGAATTGTTGGATGGTATCACACGGGACCAAAGCTGAATCCCAACGACATTCGAGTCAATGAAGTCCTGCGTAGATTCAATCCAAATGCTGTGAGTTTAATTAATTGAGTAGAAATGCCTTGTTTGGCGCCTTAATCATTTGCACCCCGCTACGTGCAATCGTCTTTTTTCCACTTTGCATCTCAATCTTCTGCACTTTAGATTTCTTTCTCATCCATATTTCCCGTTTTAGGTGTTAGTGATCATTGATGCAAAACCAAGAGACTTAGGTCTGCCGACAGAGGCTTACATTGCGGTTGAAGAAGTTCATGATGTATGTATCAACAACATTGGTGATCAGAATTTCTGTGCTGACTTCACTCAACAATTTTTCGTTTTTGTCATCGTCTTTGCTAATTTTGTGTGTTGTTTTAACGAATTGCCAGGATGGTACGCCGACAACAAAGACATTTGAACACATCTCAAGCGAGATCGGAGCTGAAGAGGCTGAAGAAGTTGGTGTTGAGCACTTGCTGAGGTAGATTTAAGCAGCATCATTCACGAACTACATTGTTTTCGATGTTGTCTTGTTGAATTGCTGTCATGCCTCCTTCGTGATTGGTTGTCCTTTGTTCTCTGTCGCTGCTGTCATTGGCCGATTGTTTAAATTGTTACCGTTATTCTCGCCCGTCGCCATGTCTTGGATGCTGTTCGTCACTTTGTCAGTT
>OFHS01000680.1:15882-33838 GCA_900245855.1 Calvadosia cruxmelitensis
TTAAGCTACTTTATGTCAATATTACGTTGTTCAGTTCTATCTGTAAGACTGTAAATTTCAAATTCTATACTAACTTATATATTTTCTATGCTGTATTATGATAATGCCATGTATTATAATAATGCCATGTATTCCCATGTATCTGCTCCGTGAAAAAAAGCATTAAGTTGCTTATCGGATCTCAGAATAAATGATGATGATAATTGTGAATATAGCCTCGTTGTCATGTCGATATATGTTTGCACAACGGTTTCACTGTTCAGTTTTAGAGGTCGATAATGGTCACCTTTTGCACCTTAGGAAAATGACCCGTATGACAAGTGGCCTTTCTGTCCAGGTTGATTTCTATAGAAAGTGTCATTTTGTGGTTATGAAGAGTGGCCTTTATATACAGGTGGCTGCTCTATAGAGGTGACCGCTAATACAGGTTTAATTGCACATAGAAAAATATTAAGTTATACCTTCTTATCATTAAATGTTTAATCTCTCTTCAGGGACATTCGTAACATCACAGTTGGTTCTCTATCTCAGCGAATTACAAGCCAGTTATTATCACTGAAGGGTCTTCACGTTCATTTGCAAGACATTCAACGCTACCTGGAATCAGTGGTCACTGGCAAGCTACCTGTCAACCACAGCATTATATATCATTTGCAAGACGTCTTTAATTTGTTGCCAAATGTCACATTGGACGATTACGTGCGCTCGTTTCTGGTGACCACCAATGATCAAATGCTTGTAATTTACGTGTCATCCATGATACGGTCCGTTGTGGCTTTGCATAATCTAATCAGTAATAAATTACAGAATAGAGAATTGGAGAAAGAAGATGTGAAAGAAAAGCCTAAAGAAAAGGAAGCACCGAAAGAAGAGAAAGCAGCAAGTACAACTGCTGAGAAACCCAAGGGGAAGTGAACAGTATTTCAATCGTTCTAGGACCATATTCTGCCTTAGTGTGCTTTCGAATCTGAGGGACGCTGTGAATTGTCTTATTGAGTATTTGTCACAATGTGCCGTTGCTCAGATCAGCAACTGTTGTTATTGAAGTGCTTTCCATCTCTCCTCCTGTTGGATAGATTGCGTCGATTTATAAATACATTGTTTGCTTATACAGTAATTTACGAATTCTCTTCTGATTAGATGTGTTGTCGGTCGCTATACAGAGGTACAGTCAAACCTGTATTAGCGGCCACCTCTATCAAGCAGCCACTTTTGTATAAAGATCACTCTTCGTAACCCCCAAATGACACTTTCTATAGAAATCAACCTGAACAGAAAGGCCACCTGTCTATAAAGGTCATTTTCTCAGGTCCCAGAGGTGACCTTTATAGACAGGTTTCAATGTAAGCAAATTCTGTATTGAAATCGACCTGTGTATAACGACCACTTTTGTTCCCGCGGTCAGGGTCATTATCGACAGGCGTGCTAAGATTGGGCTAGAACCATCAGCGGAGTTTATTTCTTTGATACGAGATGTCAGGACTCTTTGCAAGGACAGGGAACTGCAAGGCTTAGCCCCGCACTAAATACAAACATATTGTTTGCCGTACATACATCGAAAATAATCTCGTATACAGCATTTAGTCCAGTACTGGAGATTATCTCCCAGGCTACTCCTTTGTCCTGTTATAATTATGGCTGCATTAGGGGTATTGTTGTATGCCGCAAGCAGCGTCTCGCACTCTACGGACACGCAAGGAGAAGACCTGAACTAACAGTCAGTCTTATTACAGACGCTGGCAATCAAGCCTCTGAAGGCTATCGATGGCGTGGCACTCTGCTTCAGGTCTATGCAGTTTAATGGACTGAATTGTGGACAGAATGGGACATAGAGAGACGAGGAGTGAACAGAGAAGCTATAAGGTTGCTACATGTGCGATTACTACCTAGTACATGACGTAGCTATGACGACATTGACAAGTTGACATGACGTGCTGCTGTCATGACACAGTTTTATTATTAAATAATAGTTGTACGTATTACAATCGGCTTCAATTTATAACAACCACATCATGTTAACGGCCGCCTTGTTCAAGTCACGAAATGGACGAGGTCACCTGTTTATAAGGACCGAATTAGTTACGATCTGAAGAGAACGAGGACAGCTACCTTTGCCTTGAGCAGATCTCTTGAAAATTACCAAGTTCAACATATTAGCCATACCGTCTGGCCACCAAAATGACAATTTTGACAAAATCCATAACTTCGTTGCTATCGACATAAGATGGTTAAGGATAGCATATTCTGAATCGCTTGCAGCATTCAATTCTGAACTTTTAACTTGATGTGCATTCATTTTAAATGTAAATAATCTACCCTACAGCTATGTTTCCGCCGTTGCTATGCAGTTCTTTGTAAATTTTTATTGTTACCGCACCGTTCGATTTTAACCATAATTTGAGTTGCCATTATGTAACCTTTTTCACAAGCTTATATACTATATTGATTTAGCCATCAGGAATTGATGTTTTCAATTAAACGGAAGATGATGAAGATGAAATTATGAATAATTATAAATCTCAACTGGGCGTATTTTTTATTTTTGAATATCGGCTTGTATAAGTCCAAGTTGCAACATTTAATATTCACCGCGTGGCAGTTTCTTGATCTATTGGCGTGTTGTCTGCCGTTGTTGTTTCGAATATGACCAATTGATCTTTTCTTGGGAGACGAGATGAATCGTATTGTGCCAGAGCAGGTGGTATGTTGGTGTCCATTATTGTTGTGGTCTGGAAAGGGTTATATCCCCATAGATGTGTATACCCACGAGGTTAAAGATGGCAGCCCTTCACCTTCTGTGTCTGAAGGCATAGTGAGCGAAGGGGTCCTTTTCCACTCAATAGGCTGCCGCTGAGGGAGTTACAGGTGAAGATTGATAGAGTTAAGTAAAGACTTGTAATATTTGATAGCAAAATGACCTTGAAGGAATACATTTCCTGGAAAGAAAGACAACAAAGTGTTTAACGACCACAAGATGAGACCATGACAGCTCAAGAAAAGAATTCCAGTTTGTTACAAGGTACCAAAATAGATTTCAATAAGGTGTTTACCCCAACATGTTTGTTGCAAGGAACAAAAGACCCAATTTGATCAGCGACATTTAACAAATGGAAAGATTGTTTGCTTTATCGCTACTCGTACACTCTTGCATCAGGACATGATATAGAATTCAAACTCAGGGATGATTTAAAACGCTGTCATGTAGGATAAATATTTATTTCGACACCGCATGGTTTTATTAATCAATATTTACTGCACAATAAATCATCATTTTACTTCTAAATAATATTGAAAGTGTCACTCCAAAAAGATAGCTAAATATTACAACTTACATTTGCAATTAAATAACCCATCGTACAGTGTTATAATTACGACATATTAAATACAAAATTACAGTACTGTCTATTGTGCTCTACGAAAAGCGCTTCTTTCAGTCTCCAGTTTAATTTTGATGTTCGTAAATTCCTTAGTGAATTTGGTAAACTTCCTATTCTGTAATTTGTAGATTGTGCCTTGAGTGCTTCCGTTGTCGTTAGAGCTCTAAGTCTAGGGCTAGCAGCCTAGCACCACACCCCCCAGTCCTACAATTATAAAGGGTCCCATAATCGGAGCAGCGACAAGGTCTGCGGTGACACATAATATTTAAGATTTATGAATAAACACAATTTTCAGACATTCACATTTCTGGAAATGTAACAGCTCTCTAAATCTTCTTGTGTGTTTTTATTTCAATTGTAGGAGACTCAGAGTTGATCACGTTTGAAAACAGTAACAAGACGAAGTGGCGGGTTATGGCGAGCTGCATGCAACCGAGAATTCTAACAACCGTTTTGCTGTTGATCGCTATAACAATCATGTTGCTGCTTTATCAGCGTAAGTACAGTGAAACTGTAGTGGCTGACGCGCGGTCAGTGTGAACTCAATGTCGTCATGTTATAGTCACGTGATTGTAAGAATATGTAGCTGTGTCACCCTGTACTGATTATCCTCTTTGCCGTCTGTACTTCGTTGTGTTAACAACTCTGTCTGTCCTCTTATCTACGCTGTGTCTCACGACATAGAGCTCTGGCACCAACGACCATATGTACTCCTTGGAACTCTGCCATCTCTCCCTGTCGTGGGACTAGCAACTTGTCTCTCTCAATTATATATTATGTGGAATGCGAAAGCTTTAAACTTCGTCTCTCGTCCATTCGTCCTCCACAAAACTTGTCTATAATGGTCACCTTTAGGATTGCAGGAAAATGACCTTTATAGACAGGGGCAGGTGGTCTTTCTGTCCCGCTTGACTTCTATACAAAGTGTCATTTTGGGGTTGTGAAGAGTGGCCTTTATACACAGGTGGCTAATCTCTAAAGATGGCCGTTACTACAGGTTTGACTGTATGAAAAATGTACATAATAATTTATATTTTATTCTTCTTCCAGGTCCTACATTGGTGGTCCGTTGGGTTGCAAACGACAACATTGAATCGTCGCTAGCTGCCGGTAGAGAATTAGCAAACGCCAAACAACCTTGCCATCGCAACGCATTCTTTGACGTTCTACTCATCATAGTTTATCATTTCAATTTCTACGAGAGTATTCCTAAACAAGAACAATTATACAGCGAGGCGTTTCCAAATATCGTCTACTGTGGGCCAAGTGCCGACCAAAAATACCACATCCACATTGTAATTCCAATTGAGAATGGTTTATTGGCATATGAATGTCTAGGAAGGGCGATCCGCCATTTCCCAAACTACAAAGGCTATTTCTACATCAACGACGATGCAGTTGTGAATTGGTGGAACTTTATTGACTTCGATCGTAGTTCAATTTGGCAAGGGGCGATTTTCTCAAACGGAGTACCACTTTTTAAGACGGCAAAAGACCCCTTAGCGTGGAACTGGCAATGGTTTAAATCGTCGAAAGGGTTCAATGCTTGTCGAGATGCCATAGAAGAAACATCAAAATGGAAAACTGATCTTTGGGACACAGGAAAAGCGCTTGAGACGCTGAAACGCAACGGGAATGGTATGTTCACATGCAGCAGAGGATGGTCTGACATCTTCTACATTCCAGAGAGACATGCAACAGCTTTCTCAGATTTATCCTCGATATTTTTTCACAAGAATGTTTTCTTGGAAATTGCAGTTACAGTCATATTGCGAATGCTGGATGATACATCAAATAATGTGAAATTGAATGGTGTTTTTCTACCTGATTTTGGTGCCTCGGATAGCATCTCATTCTGGACTCGTTACACAAGTGAATTGACTTTTATTCATCCGTTCAAATTACACGCAGGGGAACATAAAGAAATGAACCACGCCCTGTTTGACCATTGGATTTTACATATTGCTAAGTCCTACCTTAAATGTTGAGATTAAAAACAAGCAGTTCGTTTAGTCTGAAAATGTTAACATTTAATAGGTGCGTGGTATACTTTCTTTTAACTACCACA
The DNA here is from genome assembly GCA_900245855.1 of Calvadosia cruxmelitensis. Classification (NCBI taxonomy): domain Eukaryota; kingdom Metazoa; phylum Cnidaria; class Staurozoa; order Stauromedusae; family Kishinouyeidae; genus Calvadosia; species Calvadosia cruxmelitensis. The sequence continues at coordinate 21,328 of OFHS01000680.1, forward strand.
TAAAAGTTGCCATGTAATACTGTAATGCGAATCACAGGAAGCGAATAGACGACTAGCCTACGCTTTACACATATACTAGTCTAGTATTTAATATATAAATAGCATTTATTTATTAGCATTTATGTCGCAATTATTTGCTTGGCAATTCGAAGGTATCATGTTTCATTAGGACAAATCTTGTGAAGTTTTTAGCACATCAGTAAAAGTTCTCCACATTGATAAATTCTTATTGAATCGTGTTTCCCTTTTCCAAATATTCTTTTCTTAAGGTCTTTGCCCAAGCTAGGAGTTACTGAAAGTATTTCATCGAAAGCTCAAAGGTTTCAGTGCTAGGTTTATCCACCGAATAAACGAGAAATCGTCTCAAATTACGAACATTTCCATTACAAAAGAACTAGATGCTAGTGTCCATAACTACGTTACCGTGGTAAACAGTGATAAACGAAATGTTTGACGAGTCAGGGGAAATTCTAGAGGGAATATTGATTCCTTAATTAAAGAAGATTGGATTTTCGAAAGCCGCCGAGGTTGATTGTTAGCAATATGGGTTATACAAATGAATTTTATTCAGAATTTATGTACCGACATTGCTCAGAAAACTGTGTGAGAGAACAAGTACAAAGCTTTCACTAAAGCATGCGAATCAAACATGGACGGGTGCAGAAGAACGAAGAGGCGATATCTCTGTTTCTTGGTGAAAGTAGTCGAACTGGTTTTCATAATTCAAGAGTCATTGGCAGGTAAGGACGAAATTAGATTGCAAATGAAAATAGAAGGAGTTTCGAGCGACAGAAGGCGTTAAATAGTAGACACGGTGACCAATTTAGACAAAGCTTAGGATTAATAATTTAGATCGACTTGAACTTTAGGTTTTGATAATGCTTTGAAAAATTGACAAGTATCATACTTTGCAAGTTACGGAATTGCCATTATTATCTAATTTTATAATAACATTGATTCGTAACAAGTTAATGATACCTCGCGTTTAAGAAAAACTTATTTTGCTGTTTCTGCATTGTTATATGTTTAATGTTTTAATGTCAGTCACTCATACATATCAAGTTGACCCTGTCTGGAAAAGATTGGGACAATGCATGACCTTCACAGCGATCAGCCATTATGGTTCAAATACGGCTGGAAACGTGATCACGTGGAAGAAAGATTCACAGTTTATCCAATCAAATTCAAGAATGCACATGAGCGAAGGAAGGTAAACATTAAAATAATTTTATTTTATGAGGTATCAGGCTATGGAGATAGCCAAAACAAAGAATGACGTCATGAAATGTCAACAAGCTTTGAGGATGCTGAATCGAGACAACATTATAATTATGCTCAAATATGAGACTTTCGTTTCAATCAACTTTCTTTTTCCGCTTCTAGACTTCACATCTCGGACATTTCTTTGGAAGATGGTGCTTATTACGAAGTCGAAATCATTAACAAAGATAAAAATGTTGTCGAAAGAACAGATTTCTGGTTAAATGTTAGAGGTTGGTTTAAATCTAATCACTTAATATCAAAGCCACTATGAGGATTTGGTTTACAGTTGTGTTAAAAGGTTGTCCAACTGACTATATATATAAAAATTTCCTTTCTAAAATATTATCAAAGTAGCTGGTCCAGCGTCGCAGCTGCGTCCAGCGTCGTTGCTTCGCATTTATGTGGATATTAATTAGTCCAATTCAAATCACAGTTCTCCGTTTTAGCACATAAAGCAGTATCTCCTACCTGAACCTAATGAAATCAACCTTAAGAACATTAGAAATCATGTAAATAGCTGGTCCGACCAGCTACGCAACTTCAGCCAGCTTCAAATGCTGCGCATTGTTTCTCAGCTCAGCTACGGCTCCCAAGAGACTGAAATCGATCCTTTCGAACCATTCGAGCGCAACAGTTCTCAAAGGCAAGCACAGCGAATTCAAGGTGCCCATTAAACAGCGACAATTTCGTTAAACTTGCCGAAAACACATAGCTCGCTTTCAAGGTGACCTTTTCAAAAACGGCTTCGTTAGATGCTGCGCCAATTTGTATTGTTCAACTTTGGCCTGGTTTGAGCGTTGGTGCTGCTGTGCTGTATTACTTCTATACGTTGTGGTTTTAAATTTGATTTAGTTTCTAATTTTTAAATTTCATCACAATTTTCCACAATTGCTGTAAAGCCAACTCGCATGTCCTGCTACAGTCCAAACAGTAAAATGTAAACCTAGTTCTATTCCTCTCTCCGTTCATTCTAGACAATTTTTCTTGTCATTGAGATTCATGTTTGTTCTCATTCGTTCAGTCGAGGCTAGAATGAAATACTTGAATTTTTTCATAACAATTTCTAGGCTGCCGTGATAACGAGGCCGAAGAATCATCCGGGACATCTTGCAATCCATCGTGTGTAGGTATAGAAGCAAGTTGAATTTGTATGACGCAATTCAGTCAATCTGACTTACAGTAAATCAGTGAATTATTTATTTTAAGAGGCATCGCAGTTACAGCTGTATGACGATGTTGAGGTAACTCTTTCAGTATCGAAATTCCCAGTCTTGCCGAAGAAAATTGAAAATTGTGAATCAACAATACTGCTTTCCATCCAGACAAAGTAGTGAATGATATCACCTTGCATAAATCAATTATAGCAGTATAGCTTCGAGGAATAATTTCTCTCTTGAATGATCTGTGTCTCTGCATTGATGTTTCGTTTTTCTCTGCTTTGACGTAATTCTGAAGAGAAATGTCCAAGCGATTGGCTCTACGAATCTTCGGGTTCAAAATGCTACAAATATGTGAGCACGCTGAAGACCTGGCAACTGTCACAAAGGGAATGCTCCACGATGAATGGACAATTAGCAACTGCAGACAACGAAAAACAAAATAGGTTGGTGTGTTTAGAAAGATAGCTGTGTTTAGGTAATCGCATTCCGCTTTGTACAATATTTCAGATAATACGATATCTTCTATGTCATGTTATGCTAGTGACGATATTTTAGATACTTAAATTATGATTAGTTTAGTTATTTTTGTCTTTGATGCATTTTGCAATGATTAAGATCTCATATCCTGTAGGTATACAGTAGATACAGTAAGTTTAACTTGAATTTCACGCACGCGCATGGAATGCACTGTAACTTTAAGCTTCGAAAACAACGACAGAAACGAAGGGATTTTTCAATCATCGTTTCCTCTCCTTTGCAGAGCTCTCGGCTCACTCATTCAAACAGCCAGCGGAGCCTGGATTGGCCTAAATGACATAACAAAAGAAAGGAAGTATACATGGAATTACGAATCAAGCAGTTCTCAATACGAGGCATGGGCCACAGGGGAACCCAACAACTTTAATCGAGGCTGCAACGTAGAAAACTGCGTCATGATGGAAGCGAAAACTGGATCGTGGAGTGACGTCATCTGTAACATGAATCTTGCCTTTGTCTGTGAGAAGTCATTATTGCCAGGTATGCAAATCACTTAGACACTTAATGATGAAAGAGCCTGGTACTTAGATCAGTTCTATCGAGAGTTCTGCAATAAACGTTTTATTCAATATCATATAATTATAGTTAAGAGCAGAAATTCGTCAGTATATTTCCAATGCGGGCATGTGTAAAGCCTCAGCTGGTTCCCATTTCGATCGGGAGCTGTCGGCGGTCACGGACGGTCTAAATGGAAACTGTTCACTGGCCGCCGGCGTCGGGGTTCATCGGTGATCACCCAATGTAATATCCAGGCCCTTAGGCTAATTCCGCAGTTTCCAAAACGTGCCAACTTCAATTTTTAACAGTTGCCGGCGTTTGCTTTCAAACGTTTATCGACGTTTTTGGCAAAGTATCATTTATTTCGTAGACTGGTCAATTCAAGATAGAGAATGAAGCTAAACTATGATCAGGCAGTGAAAAAGACGTTGTCGGAAACGTTTTCCTGCTTTGAAAATTGTATTGCGCAGGTGCCAGGTGGCAAGGCCAGGTGGTTCGGTGGCCCACAAGTGTCACGACAACTCTTACTTTCATTTTGAGTAACGTTTTTCTATTTTCAGTAACTTACTTTTCTTCAAGCAGCAACTTACATTCCCACGGCAAAACTGTTCTTCTCAATGAGTAACTTTCATGCATTCTGAGTAGCTTACTTTTTCGCGGCAGAGTTTACTTTTCCGTCACGGCAAATTAGGGAATCACTTTCAACTCTCTTCAAACTCGTTGACAGTTCGGGGGGAGCGGGGACTGAACGTAAGTCACTGACCATGATGGTGGTTCGTCTTTGCGGTATTTGAGATCTCCAGAAGTTCAGTATATTACACAGATCTTTAACTTTACTGATGGAAGATAATGCCTACTTTATGGGCAATGCCAAATTCATCATGATGCCAGTGCGTCGTTCTGCAACATTGTGTGCTAATCGCCAGGTTCCACATTTTTGTTAGCTATTAGCGTGAGCTGCAGAGCGTCAAGCCATCGTCTTGACATGGTTTCACACTCTCTGGGTCCTGTTTTAAACCCACAATTCGAAAATTGTTTTTTTTATTTCGTAATAGAATGCTCATGAATCTCCAATCTATTTCTATTTAAATTTGGCGTCATTATGCTGCTTGCAAAAGTGTGAAATTTCATTTAGGTTCCACATCAGAGTGGTATTGTCCCGATAAATACTTGCGATGCTTTCGATTTGAGAAGCAGCCAAAACGATGGACAGATGCCGTTCTATATTGTCAAAGTGTTGGCGGAAAACTTGCAAGGATTCACAACCGAAAAGACAACGACATTGTGATGAAATTATCGATCGGAAACACTTGGATTGGAGTAAACGACAAATGGGAAGCAGGCGAGTACAGTCAAATCTGTACTAGTGACCACCTCTATAGAGCAGTCACCTGTGTATAAAGGCCACTCTTCATAACATCAAAATGACACTTTCTATAGAAATCAACCTGGACAGAAAGGCCACCTGTCTATAAAGGTCATTTTCTTCAGGTACCAAAGGTGACCATTATAGACAAGCTTAAGTGTAGCAGCTTTGCCAAGCGATCGCATGAAAATGTGGTGATCACAGAAAGACTAAATTCGAAACACTAGAGGTCCACCGAATGTAACATGAATGACCTCCCTCTATCTAAACATCGATCTCCCTCAGATCACAAGTGGTCAAAGCTGGCGATTGATTGATCGAGGGTTATCCGTTATTGCCATGACAGCGATATAATATTATGGAAAATTTCAGAAAAAGGTCACGTATTTAATTTACTGTAATTAGTCATTCGCATGATGAATTCTGTTCTATTAGCCTCCTATTTTATTAAGTCTCGTTACTTTGTGGTATCCTATATGATTCAATAATCATATGTTAGTTCGACACGCAGGTTCGTTTGTCTGGAGCGGCGACAATGATACGGACGCATCTGCTAGCTATTTCAATTGGCGGTCAGGAGAACCGAATGACAAACATTTCAACAGTGCAGAATTTGGTTCTAGTTGCTCAGGAGAAGACTGCGTGCAAATAAAAAACCTTCAAGACAAGATCGGATGGTACGATCTGGATTGCCAAACTCAATTGCCATTCATTTGCCAAAAGACAAATGGTATGATTTATTATAAACAATTTCCATTTGAAGGAAATAAAATCAGAGAACTCCATGCATTGTATTCTTTATTGAACGTAGTTGCAATTTCAGCTGCTATGTGTAATTTTCAAGTGTAGGAGGTCGCGCCGAAAAGAGGCTTGCTAAATTTATATGTGCCTTGGTTTCGGAAGAACAAAATTTGTAGATTTCTCAACATCATAAGGAAACGAATTGCTGTTAGAAAGCGAGCTGTTCACGGGTAAACCCGAGTATATTTGTGGTGTTAGTAGGAACGAATGTACAGTAATAGTCAGGAGGCAGTTGTTGAAATAGCAGCTCTATTTTAGAAATTTTGCCAAAAGCAATCTTTTGTCATAGAATGATAGCATGGCACCTCCTGAATAGATTTCACTTGTTGCCCGTAAAAATAACTATAAATAGATTTTCTGGTGACGTCACTCAAATTGGTGGTTTTGACCACGTTTTTAAAATGCAAAATAAATAGTGCCTTCTTTAAACTTATGTATACTAATCATATAACCACGTGTACAGTATGTACATTATACCGGCTAACGTACTAAACAACTAATAGCTTTTCTATGGGTTAGCACAGTCATGGCTGTAAAACTATTGCATGGACATCAAGTACTTACTAATAGTAGACAACATTTCCTTGATTTGCAACACCTTTATGGCATTGTTGTTTATTAAATAGCATTTATTTTGCATTTTTGAACTGTGGTTAAAACCACCAATTTGAGTGACGTCATCGGAAAATCTATTTATATATATTTTTACGGGAAACAAGTGAAATCTATTCAGGAGGTGCCTTGATATGATATCATTCTATGACAAAAGATTGCTTTTGGCAAAATTTCTAAAGTAAATTACAACTGCCTCCTGACTATAATAGAGTTTGCTCTATAACTGAGAAATCTATCGTGACTAGAAACTTCATTTCAAATCATTTATATAGATAATGTCGTGTTTATCTTGCAGAAAGTTTTCGAGTTTCCGACGCCATTATCGGGTTGGTTGTTGGCAGCCTCGTGATGGCTGCATTGGCATTCGGTGCGTGGAAAGAAAAAAAGAGAAGGAAAAATCGAGGCCAGATCAGAGCAATGGTTCAACAAGCGCAGAAAAACAACATGAGCGCATGCGCTTCATTGCTCAAATCGAATCACGTGCATCACGGTTTAAATGGCCAGCTATTAGGTAGCTGATTGGATCCTCTTAGATACAGTACATGGTCGCTACAGGCTACAGCACAGTGTCCCAAGCACGATCTGGAGACTGCTTTATAACGAGGCTGTGTCTCGACGACAAAGTATTTAAAACTCAATCTAACTCTCTAAGTTGGTTTGCTATAAATGTCAAGCCTGATCATCATATTTGATATCAGTTGGATATCATTAGACTTAAGACTGACTGTGACAGAGTTACTGGTGACTCTTGGCGTAAGATTGATTGGACAGACTGACTCAGTGTCCTATCTCCATGGTTTCGATCATCTGTTTCAGTCAGGTGTATAGTGGATAGATTATCCTAATTCATGTCTACGTCATCCTTATCTGCTCGTGAATACTTGAAATACTTATGTCTATATGCTACATGCTATGTCATATTACTGTATATCTTTGGATAGTTGCCGCTGTAGGATCTCGGTCTATCTATAGAGCCTCGACTCCCTCGAACATAGCGTATATTCTGTCTTGAATCATACAGCCGCTAATGATGCAATCCTCGATGCTTTGCAAGTCGCTCACATGCAAAGCCTTTCGAAGGCGCGAGCTGTTGAGAGAGAAAGAGGGCGTTCCTCCTTCCCTAAAGCCGGGTTTCCACTAGGCGGAATTTTCCGCGCGCACTCAGTTTTCCGCCGCAACGTCATTGTGAGCATGCGCCGTGAGAAAATTATTTTCCGCCAGCGCACAGAATTTGTGCGCAAAAAAAGTAGGATCGAGTTCTACTTTTCTGCGGAATTTTCAGGCGGAAAATCGAGCGCGGCAATTTTCGACCTTGAAAGTTTGCTTTTCTCTAGTTTTACCCAGTCTTTCTTAGGCAAGACACCTGGTTATCGACCTAAGCACGAAACAGAGTCAATTTGTAGTGCACTGCCAAATAAAAAGACGAAAAGAATGCAAAATAAAGCCGAGTCGACATAGGACGCGAATGGCGGCGTCTTTGAAAACTGTGGCTGCGCGTAGACCGACGCCCTGTAAAATAGAGGGAAGACCGTTTATAGGAGTACTATAGGACTACAGCAGACGTAACCGCAGAGACCGACGGAAGGTCAAGTCAGACTTCATAAAAGCACGTCTCTTAATTTTTCCTTTTCCTTTTCAATTATATTATACGGCAAACACATTGTTCAACTGTTCCCTCTTTTCGGGCCTGGATATTTTCGAGTTCCAGCGTAGTGCTTTCGAGCAGAAATGAGGTTTTGTCACCCGGTTATGGTCCAGCGGCGTCTGTTTATGGACGCTTTGAGCTAAAATTATCACAACAAAACAACAACGCCCCCGCGTGATCGCAACCAGACATTCCTACAAAGCAGCATGGCTGGACTTGCAGATATGGAGACCGTCTCGATCTTAAGTTTGATAGCTGGATTGCTGGTATTCGTGCTATTCTGGAAGTGGCTCAATCGACCCAACTACAGTCGATTGCCTAAATCACCGCCCACTTTACCCTTGCTTGGTAATCTTGGAATTATGCTGAGCGGCAAACCTTTTTGTCCAACTGTAGAGCAGATCTCGAAAGATCTTGGAGGTTGTTTCACGCTATGGCTTGGTGGTGCACCATCTATTTTCATAGCCGATCAAAAACTGGCATCAGAGCTCTTTGTGAACATGCCCAAAACGACTTCCGATCGCATGTCAAATACGACGATATTGTCTGTTGCTACGAAGAACTACCGTGGCATCGCATTCAGGGGACGTGATAAACAACACATCTTCAATCGTAAACTTGGTTCAGCTGCCCTCAGGGATCTGTTCTGCAATAAAAATGACCACTGCGCGATGATGTTAGACAGAGAATGCAAGAGATTGCTGAAGAATGTCACGAAAGCTGGAGAAAACAACAAAGCCGTCGAGCCTTTGGAGTTTCTGTACCAGATGACAATACGTGTCATTAGCGCAACGGTCTTCGGGAAAGACTTCATCGACAAACCGACGAACGTCAATCGGGTCCGTCAACTGGCCGATTTTGCCTTTAAGTGGATGGATATGAAGGTGTTCTTCTTTGTTCATACAATTCCTCTTTTGAGATTCGTTCCCTTCTTCAATCTCAATGCCGTTCAGCTGTACGCCAAGGCGCGAGACATCTTGATCAACGGACAAATCGACGAGCATCGGGCGACCCTTGATCCCAACAAATCACCACGTGACATCACTGACATACTTCTGACGTCATCAGAAGGGAAAATGGATGACGATGAACGTGTGATGGTGATCAGTGATTTGATCGTTGCCGGATCGGAGACGGTCAGTACCACACTCTCCTGGGTCATCTTGTGTCTTGTGCGGTGTCCTGAATGGCAAGTGAGGCTGCGGGATGAAATCGAGGGCGTGGTGGATACGGCTGAAGAGTTGTCATCTGTCAATATGAAGTCACTGCCGCTTTTAAACGCATTCTATCACGAGGTGCAGCGTTGGGCGTCACCCGTTGCCATGTCAATCATGCATGTGGCGTCAGAAGAGATCTCCTTTGGTGACTATACAATCCCAAAGGGAACAGGCATCAGCGCGCTCTTTCATCTCATGCACAACGACACCAAATACTGGAATAATCCGAGGAAGTTTGATCCGATGAGATTCATCAACGAAGAAGGCGAATTTGCCATTCCCAATAAGAGTTTTATGCCCTTCTCAATTGGACCCCGTTCTTGCCCCGGGGACAGTCTGGCTAAGAGAGAGATGTTCTTCGCACTGTTGTACTTGGTCTACCACGTGACGTTTCTACCAGAAGAGGAAGGAAAGTTGCCATCGACTGAGAACTACGAGCAAGCTACATTGAGACCGATTCCTTACAAGGTCCGTCTGCGCCTTGAAAGACCCCTCGGAGTATCTTCTGCGTGATTCAAAACTCAGAGAGGGAAAACACTGGATCTGTATCCTGCCGACATAACACTTAATTGATATGCGCTATTGTGCTTGTTTTAGTCTTGCTTCTTGCACTGAGCAATAATTAGCTAACATGCGAGTTCAAGCCATACGCTGTTTATTTGAATCTCGGTTTGAACATGGTGTATCAACGGGAGCTGTGTTGAATGAGATTAATAAAAAATTCTCAATTCTCAAATATTTACATTACAGTAAAATATGTAAAACAATCTTGAAATAAATTAGATACATTTATAAAAAATATTTTCCGTAGCATAAAAAAATAAAAACCTACTTACAAGTAAAACACATGCTCAAGTCTCGCAGCATCGTCCCCCCTGGTAGGCCAAAATAGACACAGAGTTACCTCTCTGAATGGCCATTGACAGAGACTGAAATTGAATGGGATTGCTTCACTGTTATCCAGTCACAAACAAGGTTACAAGCAGATGCCGGCATGTATTACAGTTCCATTTGACTCGCGGTGCATTATATCTAGCCTCTATTTCAAATAACAATCTCGCTGTGAGTACTCTCATTTATTTCCGTATTTCTTTTCGTGTGTAGCGTGTTATCGCTCAATTCTTCAATAATTTATGGAATGAGCAAAGCACTCAATCAAATGATACTGTTATTTGGTTGCGTATGGAATGTTGTAGCCAGTCATTTAATTAACGTTGATGAACCCGACAAAATCATGGCAAAGAGGTCAGTCGTTGAATTTCGCGATGTGATGTAAACAATCGATCAACTCGTGACAAGAGTGTTGTTAGAGCCAAGGGTTGAGCCTCACACCTCGATCAACCATACGCCCACATTGCAGACAGTTCAGTGTTTGCAGCCATGGCATTCATCGAAGCAAGCTACGTTCTTATTTACGCTGCGTTAATTGGTTTTGGCTTGTCTGTCTTTCTTTGGAGATGGCTGACACAACCAGACTACAGTCGAATGCCAAAGTCCCCGCCTAGATTACCCCTTCTTGGAAACTTCCATATGCTCTTACAAGGGAAGCAATTCTGTCAACTCGCTGCAGAATCGTCACAGACGATTGGCAATGTGTTCACGTGGTGGTTCGGTGGTCATCCAACCGTCTTCATCGGCGATCAGAAATTGGCTACGGAATTATTCGTTAATATGGCTCATGTCTCGTCTGATCGTGAATCAAACACTACTCTGATCTCAACAGCTACGTTGGGATCCAAAGGGATCATCTTCCACGCCCGCGACCGACAACATCAACTCAATCGTAAAATCGGTGCGACCGCATTGAGAGATCTCTTCAGTAACAAAAACACGAGCTGTGCCTTGATGTTAGACAACGAATGCAAGAGATTACTAAAGATTCTCATTAAAACAGCAGAGCAGGACGGAGTAGTTGATCCAGCTCAGTTTTTGTACCAGACAACAATCCGAGTGATGGGCGGCACGTGTTTTGGAAAGGCTTTCATCGAGCGACATGAGAACGTTGCGAAGGTTAGAGAGCTTGCTAATTACCAATTCAAGTGGATGAGCTTTGTCCCGTTTTTTCTGGTGAGCATGTTCCCACTGCTGAGATATGTTCCGTTCTTCAAACTCAACTCCGTGCGATTGTACGCCCGCGTCAGAGACGACCTCATTCACGTGGAGCTGAAGCGTCATCGAGACACTCGCGAAACCACCCAACCCCCTCGTGACGTCACCGATGTTCTCCTGGCCGCATCAGCTGAGGAAATGGATGACGATGAACGTGTGATGGTGATCAGTGATTTGATCGTTGCCGGATCGGAGACAGTCAGTACCACACTCTCCTGGGCCATCTTGTGTCTGGTGCGGTGTCCTGAATGGCAAGTGAGGCTGAGGGATGAAATCGAGGATGTGGTAGGTACGGCCGAAGAGTTGTCATCTGTCAATCCGAAATCACTGCCGCTGTTAAACGCATTCTATCACGAAGTGCAGCGTTGGTCATCTTCCGTTGCTAGTTCTGTTTTCCATGTGACGTCGAAAGATGTGGTTGTGGGTGACTACAAACTTCCCAAGGGTACAACTGTTGCAGCAATAATGTTCATCATGCACAACGACACTAAATACTGGAACGATCCGAGAACGTTTGATCCGATGCGATTCATCAACGAAGAAGGCGAATTTGCCATTCCCAACAAGAGTTTTATGCCCTTCTCAGTTGGCCCCCGTTCTTGCCCCGGGGACAGTTTGGCAAAGAGGGAAATGTTCTTCGTATTGTTATATCTGATCTACCACGTGACTTTTCTACCGGAAGAGGAAGGGAAAATGCCATCGACGGAAGGATACGAAGAGGCAACAATTCGACCTTACCCATATAAGATGCGATTGCGAGCCATCAGAAATATATAGCTCAATTGAACTTTGAATTGACCTCCTGCATCGAGGCCAGTCTCGAATTGATGTCGTGGCACGAGATGATTTATTGAATTGAGTACATTTTAGTAGAGACGTTTGATTACTTGTACGCAAAGTATAATTATTCAAAGTAGAAATGAAGATAAGAATGTTCGACTCATACTGTACATGTAGATGAAAATGCGGCGTTGCTAAACAGAAAAGCTTTTAATGGCAGACATAGATTGAATCAAACAGTTGGAACTTTCAGTACTGTAATCGAGGAAGTGGAAACACAGTTGTGTTTAAAAGATATCTGTTGCTACAGTCATACTTGTATTAGCGGCCACCTCTACAGAGCAGCCACCTGTGTATAAAAGCCACTCTTCATAACCCCAAAATGACACTTTCTATAGAAATCAACCTGAACAGAAAGGCCACCTGTCTATAAAGGTCATTTTCCTTAAGTCCAAGAGGTGACCACTGTAGACAGGTTTCACTGAAAGTGTTGCATAAAATATTTCCACTGGTTTCAACG
>OFHS01000681.1:2875-14364 GCA_900245855.1 Calvadosia cruxmelitensis
AACAATAAGATCGAACTTCTACTCCTACCAGTGATGCGAATCACGCATACGTATTAGCATAACAATGCATTTCACACCTTTTGATGAGCTCATTTTGAAAATTTCTATTTTTAGCATTAATTCGATTAATAATCGATTATTTCAAACGATTAATCGATTATTCTAAAACAATAATCGGCCCACCTCTACATATATATATATTCAATTACATAAGAATGAGGCCTCATAACGGCGCTAAGGCACCGAAGCACTAAGGCACCAAGGCACTGAGGCACTAAGGCACTACACTTGTTGGCCACCCCTTACGAAAACCGGACACACCTCTTGCGATCGTTCTGGACAGGTATCACCAGCCCAGCGAGTCGTACAGGGTTGGCGGTCACAACTGTCAAACATATGTGAAGCCAGTTGAACGGGACCTCTATGCAGCAGACATGTTCCTGGAAAGCAATGTTGGGTCCAGTGGACCTGTAGGGGAATTGGAAGCATGATGTAACGGTCACCACTGTAAAAGCTGTTGTTTTAGTTTTAGATATCCCGTGGCTCCAGTTATTGAGCCAACCATGAGACATTATCTGAAAACCTTCATTGTCCATTTCAGGCAATCCATATATCTTCAAGGAGGAGTCCTCTTTATAACAACCCGGATCTTGGTTGTAGATATGCTTACAAAGAAGATTCCAATCCATTTGGTATCCGGCATTGTAGTGTGTCGTGCTCACAAGTAAGCTTGAAGGGCTGCAAACGGGAGATGTGCCAAATTTATTGATCTTTAGAGAATTTGGCAATGTTGAGACAGTTATTTGTTAAAAATAATTCAGTGGTCTGTGTTTCAGTCCAGACTGCAATTTATCTAGTATGCAACTAAAAGAGATACAGTAAAACTTATCTATAACGATCACCTTTGGGACCTGAGCAAAATGACTTTTATAGACAGGTGACCTTTCTGTCCAGGTTGATTTCTATAGAAAGTTCATTTTGGTGTTATGAAGAATGGCTTTCATACACAGGTGGCTGCTCTAATACAGGTTTGACTGTATTTGGGAAAAACTGGGTGTGGACCGTGTGGCTTATATATACAGGGCGATATATGATAAATCTTATTTACACATTACAGTCAATATTAATCATTGTTGATTAAGCATACTCTAATAGTTTAAATGAGTGTAAAAATAATATTATATTTAAGCCATGATAAGCCTTGACGTCAATGATTGCTATTGCTAATTAGATGTTTTACATTTATCTGTCAGGATCATTGAATCTGGACAGGAAGCTTTTATCATGAGATTATTTCGCCAGGAGAATAAGGTACAGCCAGGGCCGTTTTAACCAGTAGGCACTCAAAGCACGTGCTTTAGGCCCTAAGTTTGGATAGGCCCTTCTCAATGGCACTTCCCAACATTCTAATGTACAGTATGCTGAGATCTAGTGCAGTGGGCAATCAACTGCAGAGTGCTACTGGGTTAATTTTTTCCCAATTTGCTGTTTGTGAGCGACAAGCGACATCTTTGATATGCCAATGGGTGAACATTTTAACAATAACAAGTTTTGGGCTATTTAATCGTTAAAACTTAGGCCCCCTTGGGTAAAGTGCTTTAGGCCCTCTTGACGCCTAAAATGGCACTGGGTACAGCACAAGCTAATTATATGCGAAACGTTTTCGCAAGCAACGTGTTTCATGCATGATTTGCATGTATCCAAATTAAAAATGCAGTGCAAGAGACACTCGTTCGGCCACATCTAAGATGCTACACGAGCGCAAGAGGAGAACACGTTTGTGTGATTTTCGTTTCCAGGGCTGTAAAGTAACTAGTTACTCGAAAAGTTACTTTTTGGGTAACTTTTTGAAGTAGATAATTACTTTCCACTGAAAGTTACTTTTTGTTGTAACTAGATACAATTTTTCAAAGTAACCAGTAACTTTTCAAAGTTACATTTGTTTACGACTAGTTAGTTTTCACTTCTAGACGTTTGCTGATTGTGGGTACCTTTAAGATACAATAAGCTTCAAAGCATTCATATATGCATGAAAAAATCCACCGAAGATGGTAAATTGGAATTTGTTAAAATACACATGCAAATTGTACCTTCTTTTCTTATGTTAACATCGATGAAAGTAACTTAGAAAGTAACATAGTAACTTTGAAGAGTAACTTTTCATTTTCAAAAGAAAATAACTTTAACTGTAACTAGTTACTTTTAAATGGTAACTTTTACAGCCCTGTTCGTTTCTCCATCTATGGCCCAAAAATTTGGAACAGTCTCGATAGCATTTTAAAGGACTGTAATTCCGTCGATGATTTTAAAAGTTTATATTTCAAAATTTATTTTAGTCACCGAAACGGTGTCTTTTAAATACAGTTTATAGTAATGCTGTAAGATGATTTGTAAGTTGCTTTTATTATTATTAACTATTGTTGGATGAAATTGTTTGAAGAGGGCCCCAAGGAAGACAAACCTCACGGTTTATTGGGCATACCCTCATAAAATGAAGATGATGATGATGATGATGATGTATGGTTGCTTTGGTTCTGTCGTGTTGTTCACATGGATGAGTCTTGATATCCCAAGAGAGAGAGAGAGAGTAGTGTATTCAAGACATATAAACGATATTTACAGTTGTATAATGAGGTGTTAATTACAATTTGCACCAAACCAAATGCATAGTTGCACTACCATTCTTGAAGCCTAAGCAAATTCTTGTGGCGCCAGCACTCAATGATTAGTGACGACCCTGTGGACATCTTTGCAGAGGATGGCGTGGGATGTTGGACAGAGACCTCGCACCAATCAGCACCGAGGTTGAGGGAAGGACTGGGTGGCTTTGACATACGATGCTCAACTTTGGCACAGTCTGTTGCACAAATCGGACACAGTGGGGAGCTTGCATCAATATGTTTCAAGTCTAGTGCATACGTAGCAGAGCATCTTTTTGGGTTATGCTAAAGTAATACATATACTGTTTTTAAGTGTTTACATAAATCATCAAAAATAAAGTGCATCGGTGCAATGAAGCCTGTCTATAACGGTCACCTCTGGGACCTGAGAAAAATAACCTTTATATGCTGGTGATCTTTCTGTCCAGGTTGATTTCTATGGAAAGTATCATTTTGGGCTTTTGAAGAGTGGCCTATATTCACATGTGGCTGCTTTATAGAGGTGGCCGGTAATAGCTGTTTGACTGTACTTCAAAAATGTTTGCACATGTGTAAACATATTTTGCATATAAGCAATTTGTACATAAGCAATGCGAGTGCAAGCATCGCTATTTATGGTATCATGCCGCTGTTCTTTGACAACTGACTGCTGCATTTGTTGTCACTATTATTTTTATTTAGACTGGTTTCATCAAGGCCCTCTCTGACTCACCCACCATGTTTCAGAGTGGTTTCTGTCAGCTAGAGCGTGTCATGAAGAACCTCTTTTTAAGGAAGTTATTCATCTGGCCACGGTATGTGCCATGATTTCCCATTGTACATTGCAGACCGTTGATATGCAAAGCGCTTAAAAGCAGAATGGTTGCATGCATCCGATATAGAAATATGATCTAGGATTTCATTCTGTTTTGACCAATTTTCTCCTGATAAATGATTGGTTGTTAAAGAAAGATGTTACTGTGTTGATTATGCTTTATGTGGATAGAATCCTGATTGTGCTTCCTATTTTGGTTATTACCTGCTGGTCGTTGTAATATTTCAATGGAATTTTATTTGTGAATTTTATTTTATTTTATTTTTTATTTTTTATTTTTTTTAGTTTGCTTATCAATAACGTCATCCTTGCCATAAACCATATATGACCGTGAATAGACCGTACTTCTAGCTCATAAAGTTATTTGTTTTGAATATCCACCTCTACTTATGTGTGATTGCTGTTTTAATGTGCATTAAATGTGCTAACACTGTACACTCGTGAGGAAAAACTGGAGACCGGTTTCTACACGGTGTGTAATGTCGTAATACCGTCCGTCAGTTTGCGTGTTGTTTGTCACCCGCTGCGACGTTGATGTTTCAGTGTAAGGTGTAATTTTTGTGTTGTTCCGGTGTTGTTGTGAAATATATTCAGTGATCGCATAGTCGTTGAGCGAGGCGGTCGCTCGCCGCGTTCTTGATGTCTCTCTCCCTTCTGTCCCCTGAATGATGATGCTACGCGGTGTGCTTTGAGGAGGAGTGTTGGAGAGTGTATGTTTACACTAGACACTCTACAAAGCAACTCATGGTGGTTCGTAAAATGAAAGGCCGGTACAAATGGCCGGTACACGACGACGTAACGAGGCTCACTCGGCGGCAGATATATAAGGGAGATTGTTCGTGCAGATTAACGAGAGTGCGTCTAGCTCAACGGCAGAGCAGTGGACCGGCAATCCAAAGGTTGTGGGTTTGATTCCCACGTCACGCCAGTTTTTCTGTACTTTTCTCAATCTCGGTTTCCAACATACTATACATATGTATCTGATTGCTTATAAGCAATCATTGTTTTATTATGGTTAATTATCTTTATACAGAATTTTGTGTTCTCATTTAGATTTCATGTTTCCATCTCAGCAACACTGGAGAAGCACAAGGTGGGAATGTATATAGTTTCTGCTGATGTAATTTCCAACTATTAGTATCTGTATCTATATTTCACAAACTTCTCTCTGTCTGTGTTAACGACAAATCGAGGCTACATGGAAGCGAGGTTGCTTGTCGTATTTAGTGGTATTGAAATTGTAAATCGTCAGATCGTTGTCGTAAGTCTTCGCGTGTGGAGCAGAAATCTCATTGTTATTGGAATTTTAGTTGTTGTTGCGTTCGTTGGAGTTTGTTGTGAGAGCGTTCGCATATCAAGGTACTGTTCTGTTATGTCGTTCATTTATCACATTGTATTCGATTATTAATTCAGTTTTCATTGTACATAGTATCATTTGGTAATTAGTTTATTATTGATTTTGTTTAGAAAAACCAGCAGGAAAGCACAGCTATTTGTTCTGTTGCCTCGAGTGTGTTTCTCTGAGTGTTTCTTGGCACTTTGCTACACAACTTACTACCAACCCACAATGTAACCTGGTGCCGGTTACAGTCTGTATTCTTGTTTGTTTTTCTGATCAAATCCGACATCTCAATAGCACTTGCAGATTTCATAGCTCTGGGAAATAACAAGTCTCTGGTTGTACATGGTGTTTGAAACACACCACACAATGCCATCGCTCAAATCAGGTCAAGGTTGAATTGTATAAATTGATGCCAAATCTAATAACATAAATTGGAGGACAGAGATGACATCAATTATTCAATTTTGACCTCCTTGGTTGAAATATTTGAATTGGTGTTGAGACGAGAACAAACAAGATTTTCGTGATCAGGAACATCCAGTATTTTGTTTCCAGAAATAGTGTTTTACAGATGCCAAACAAAATTTAAAGACATCTGGCAGTATTGTATTCGACTGTGTATATGCCAAATTTCTAACACCAGATTATTTTTCTTAAAATACCACTTCTGCTTATGTGCACGAGTGCTTTTTTCAGGGTGAAGCTGCAGATTTAAGTGGAAAGACTGGTGATTGGCTTATTCACGAGATCAGCTTATTCATTGTAATATACAGTATGTAAAAATGGAAAGAAGATGAAGGAGGAAACCTGACTCATGTTGTGATGTCATATGTGACTTTTTGTCAAATTTGAGTCACATCTCATTGTCATTTCTTGTCTACAGCCTGATGTAGTTGAGCTGCATCTGACGCTAACACCGTGCATGGGTGCCATTCAACTGGCTATTCTTGACCTTCTTGGAAGTTGTATGAAAGACCTGCGTAAAGCTAATCCATCTGTGAGCAAATAAGCCCTTTGTTGTCTCGTGATTTATTCTGTCTGCCTGTCGAGCACCAGTTAATCCTATCCAATTATCTGTTGTGTGTTATTTATGTTTACAGTGTTGATTGAAGTAGATCAAAATATTTAATTTGTAATTGTATAGTTTTGAGCATTTAAGGGATGACTTGAATGTGGTCTCTTAACACAGATGGTCACTTAAGACATGTGGTCATGTAAGACAGATGGTAGCGTAAGACAAGTGGTCATGTAAGGCAGGTGGTCACTTAAGACAGGTGGTCACGTAAGACAGGTGGTCATATAAGATAGTTGGTCACATAAGATAAGTTGTCATGTAAGACAGATGGTCATATAAGATAGTTGGTCACATAAGATAAGTTGTCATGTAAGACAGATGGTCACGTAAGACATGTGGTCGTGTAAGACAGGTTATCACGTAGGACAGGTTATCACGTAAGACAGGTGGTCGTGTAAGAGAGGTGATCTTTAAGAATGGTTGGACTGTGTTATAGCAATTGTACGCAACAAATCTATATCTTTTCTTGCTTTCAGTTGGACCAAGATGACTTCACAGTGGAGAACAGCATCAGCAAATCATTTGACAAATCAATGCGCTTCATCATGGACCCTCTCTGGCACCAGATTGTAAGAGTTCTGATTGCGACTCTGCCGTTAATTTTAATGACAGTTGCAATGATCATCCTCAACTTGATGACAAAAGTAACTGTCAGGGATAATTTTGATGTTTTCCTCCATCGGGCAGTCTATAAAATAATCATTGACACTGACACAACTTCCACCCAAAAGGCAAACTTTGACGAGAAAAGCCATAAATAGGGATGTATGATACTTGTATGAAGGTTGTTTTGTTATGGCGCTATCATTTCAGCTGATATATAAATTAACCGTTGGCAGCCCTTTATGAAGTCTGACCATGCTAAAGAAATAATCAATGATGCCTTTACGTTGTAGAGTCAACGTACAAAACAACTATTGGCTGACGTCAAGGTCCTTAGGACGCTGCTGTGGTGAGTTGAATGGGTACAGATCATAACCCAAGCAGGAGGGAAGTAATACGCAATGTTAAGATTAGGGATGAGCCGATAATCGTATCGGTATTTGTATCGGCCGATATATCGGCGATATTTTCATATCGGTTATCGGCCCGATATAATAAAAGCATATCGGCAGATAGCCGATATAAAATTCCATTGTATTCTTTTGAGAAAACCGTCACATGTGCAGCATTCACCTGTGCTACTTTCAATTTGGACGGCTTTTTGGGAACTTATGATCAAAATGTTCATCTTCAATCCTGTCTTCAATCGCTCAAATGACATTTTATCTTATTGATTATAGAACCATGAAATGGCAAGCTAAATGTTGGTTTTGTTTTGAGTTGCTTTATGGGTTATGTATTGTTTGACTTTGCTTTTGGAAAGTTACGGCTTTATATCGGTATCGGTATCGGTATCGGCCGATAGTAACTTTTTATCGGTAGCCGATATATCGTATCGGTAGCCGATATATCGTATCAGTATATCGGCAAAAATCTATATCGGCTCATCCCTAGTTAAGACTTAACCACATTGTCACAATCTATCTTAGATTGTGTTCCAGAATTCTTTGGAAACGGTAAATGAAGGCAGCATACGGTTTTCCAATCAATGTATTTGCCATAATATGAGTTTGAGGTGGATTGTGACACACATGATCGCTGAAACGGCTCAAACATCAAGAGTGAATCACAAATGTTTCTTTAGAGTAGGGTCACCACTGTATAGCACGATAACATCTCCATGGTGGAAACAGTTGATTCTACACTCAAAAAGTGGAATAAAATAATTCAGTATCTTGCAGTACAATAAAAATACAAAACTAATTACAGTGAAACTTGTCTATAATGGTCACCTTTGGGATCTGAGAAAAATGACCTTTATAGACAGGTGGCCTTTCTGTCCAGGTTGATTTCTATAGAAAGTGTCGATTTAGGGTTATGAGGAGTGGACTTATACACAGGTGGCTGCTCTTTAGTAGTCGCCGCTAATACAGGTTTGACTGTAGTCATGATTACGTGATATTGAACACCACTGTCACATAAGGTGACATGATATTGACCTAGTTTTTAAAGTAGTAAACTTTTTTATTGCAAAAATGTACATTGGTAGACAGCAATATTAAAAAACAAAGGCCTCCGTATTAAGACTGATGCATATATTATGTATCGATTGCTTGGGTCGACATATCAATGATTTAAATCTACCATTAGCCCATCTCTAACAAAACATACCCGATTCTCGAGTTATTTTTTGTCAAGGCTAGTTCTATCTTAATGCACTTACTACATAAACAATGCCGTAAATCACGGTCAGACTCGGCTAGCAGAGTAACACCAAAGAAAGACAAATCAACATTCAATACATCACCATACAATACCACCCTGCTGTGTCCTTGGCGTAGTTTATGTAGTAAGTACATTAAGAGGAAAAGGGACAACCTCTTTATGTGGAGGACCGTCTATATTATTATTTGTAAACGTATGACAATTCTTAGAACTGTCTGTCTAAGAATTGACGTTGATGACACTGTTGTTTGTTTTGTTTTAGCTACTTGACACAATATGACTGTGTGACATTCTATAACTTCCTTGAGCAATTAAGGTAACGGCATTTGCTATCTACCAGGCTGTTTTACAAATTTTAATTCGTTTGTTGATTAACCGGGGTTAAAGAGTTATCTAAATTCATGCCTCATATACATATTTTAGGAATTTAGTCTGAGTCGTTAGAGTCTCAATTAGCTCGAAAATCAAACCTTAGGACGAGGCAATGTGATTGGAATTGATTGGGTTTTTTTTTATTCTTCCAATCCCGGTGAGAACATATATGTTGGGTTACGATTGTGTCTTACAGACTAGATCTCTGCCTCTAGATCTTGCAGGAGCTCCAAGCCTCGACATTCCTACTAGTGACTTCTTATATCAAAACTTGTTCCACATAAAAATATGTAAGACCTTTTGCTGCCACTGAAGATGATACTGTGTACCTTGCTGTGTACTTTAGTTTTCATGTTATCTCTATTTCAATACAGAGACAATGAAAAGGGGACAATACAGCGCAGTTTGTGGATGTTCATGGACGCGGCCAATGCCGTGTTTGAGGTGAGCCTCTTCTGTGATTCTACATATTGACATTAAATTGCACACTACCAAAAATGATATTAAAATTTATCGTACACCTCTTACACAGACTCTCAATTGTATACATATCTATGGAATGTGAAAGCCTCCATTCTTATCCTCTACACTTTCTAATGGCTCGCTTTCGTACTGGCAGCTCCGTATCTTTATGATATATTTGCTCATGACTGAAAATGCTTCAAATTTCATGAGGAATTTCACAATTACGTTGATCGCAGATCTTAGTCCCGTAGGTCTGTTTTTCAAACTAAAATTGTAAAACGACTTTGTAGCATTACAGAGTTGTCTTGTTTGCTGACAGAATGCAAAACAGCGAGTATTTGGACAGCAGCAAGGAAAGAAAGGAAGGTAGGCTAATTATGTTATGTTTTGAACAGATGACGGAGCCATGTCTAGGCCACACATTGAAACACAGAAAGTTTGTATTTTTTAATGTAATGTCCCATTCTATTGCAACATTATAAGAACACTGGCTTTTGCAGCAATTCAATGTTGCCTTTTACCAAGAGAAGCGTCTTGTGACTAGAGCTAATTTCTTTGATGTATGTATGAATTTGTATAATTCTGAAAAACGGCACAAACAACCGCATTACAAACAGAATGATTTAAGTATGATATACAATGACATTAAGAAACTAATTACATCCAGCAAATGTTACAAATTTCAAAAGATTTTCATAACAGAGGTTATGTCGGAACTCTTTAATGCTTTGAGAATGACGAGTAGATGATTAGATGGCTAGATGTTTTTAAAAATCATCACAATTCTTTGATAATAAGATACACGGCGGCAATATTGGATGATAATTGATGACTGCAATGATTGTTGTATCACACAAATGACGAGATACTCTGTGTAACGACACGATGCATACTGTCCATCCGGCAGACGTCGTCATACCAACGATAGTCTTATAAGTCAAGTAAAGCCTGGTTTCCATTTGAATCGGGAGCGCCGCAACGCATTGCACCGCCAGTGCGCTCCCGATTGTTCCCGAAAATTCAACATGTTGAAAAATCGCCTGCTCCTTCCGATTCACTCCCGATCTCCCGATGCGCGGTTTCCATTTCACCGCAAGGAGCCTACGAAAATCGGCGGGTGCTCCCGATTCAAATGGAAACCAGGCTTAAGTCAAGTCCACCTGGAAGCATCTGATGTATTTCTCAATAACAAGTCAATTTATAGATACAGTAAACTAATTATGCAGAATAATTTACAAGACAATAGCGTATACGATACTAATTTACATATTGATTGACAGGAGAATGGCAACGAGAACATCTTACAGAATACTTCATTCAAGCTAAATACAGAAACGAGACTAAAAGTTTCATGCATTGATAGCACTAATATGAGGCTGACACGAGTATGAGGCGGGAGTTTTGGATTTCGAAATGCGATGGTGTTTTGATTGGAGTACAATTAAGGCCGACTAGTACTTGCTCAAGAAATTGGTTTATTTATTTAGGCTCACTTCTTTGTTTTCATCCTGTTTTGGCTATAGATTAGGACGACCTTTGCTTTCAAGGCAGAAACCACAGCGGACCAAAAATAAGATTTATCTGAGCAATAATTAGAAATTTCATCCCTATTTGTGATTTTGTGACCCTTTCTTATTATTCTGCTGTATGATGGTTTGTTGTGTCCAACGATTCCTGGAGTTTAATATTGACTGAATGTTGCAGAGTTTATTTGTTGCCTGGCTCGCATAGGAACTGGAATCATGTGAAATTAATGTGAAAAGGCACCTGGTTGTTAGTTCCTGTTGTTAATTCTCATAGTTTTTCAGTTTTTAACATGGTGCTTGCTATTTCACATGGTTTCTCAGAAGGTGCTTTCCATTTCAAAGTATTTGCACATGCCTTCAAAGCATAATGCTGTGTGCTATTACTTATGTTTGCTTTCGGCTGACCATCTAGTCATTTCCACTTGCAGAGCAACGTCCAAAGAACATGAACAGCAAACAGAAAGTAAGTCACCATCTGTACCGAAATGATGCTCTTTCTCAGATGCAACATCTATACACTGTGAGAAAAAGTACTGGAAATATACTGTAAAGTGCTGAAAATTCAGTGCTGTTATTTTCTTCAGCGAACATAATCACAGCTCAGATGGGAAAGCAGTATTTTTCCAGTACTTTTTCAGCATTCATTTTAAAATCTGCTGGCTTTTCTTCAGCACTTTTCAGTAGGTATGCTTTTTTCAGTATGCATTTTTCAATGCCTTTTTAGCACTTTTTCGGTATTTTTTCTCATAGTGTATAAATCACCTCCTAATTTATCACCTCCTATCTGTCGCTTATTGTCTTCACTGATTGAGTTCTATTTCCCTTGTTTGCTTTGATGGTTTACCTTGCTTCATGACCCATTTCAATTATTATCCAATTAGATAATTAATGTCCCCATATTGTTTATTATCCCTACTAGTTTGATTCCATTTGTCATAATAATTTTGAAAATTTATCCTAAATTATA
>OFHS01000681.1:23979-37242 GCA_900245855.1 Calvadosia cruxmelitensis
CCCCCCCCCCACTGCCCCCCTTGGCTACGCCACTGATGATCGGTTGTTTAATTTGTAGATCGGTCGGTGATCGGACGGGTTCAAATTAGTGTGTTCGGTGCAATCCTAGACTTTATAGTCAAACCTGAATTAGCAGCCACATCTGTAGAGCAGCCACCATGTATAAAGGCTCCTTCCTCTTCATAACCCCAAAATGACACTATCTATAGAAATCAATCTAGACAGAATGGCCACCTGTCTATAAAGCTCAGTTTTCTCAGGCCTAAGAGTTGACCGTTATAGACAGGATTCACTGTACATGATTCATACGAGAACTAAGTAATAATTGTAATAGATGAGTTGGCAGAGATGTTTAACATGTAGGAAACAAGTAGTTTTAGTAAAGAGATATAACATTACTGTATAATTATGTGTTATGATCTGATCCGCTGTGATCTGTTTGTGTTTGTATGTGATCTGCATAGATCTGAATGTGTTCTTTATAGAACGAGAAGATTAATCCAGTCTACAGCAGGGGCAAGAGCAACTGTGTCTTCGATTGTGTGACGTCATTCAAGAATGAATATAATATCGGATAACACTAATTTACAGGGAATAAGAAACGAGGTTGTACACTGAGGAGAGGTTGATACATAATTATTCGCAAAATCTTTCTCGCGTTAGTTAGCCTCGATAATTATGTATTCTACGTGTTTATAATTGGCTGCAAAGCATGGTTGACGGAAGTCCCTGAAAGGCCACCGCATTATTCTAAAGAACTCAAAACCTAAATGGGAAGAAAAAAGGGTTATATATTGTAGACTTTCCTTTGCGACGAAGCGTTTTCGAAAACTGGAGAGCTCAATTAGGCCCTGCCGAAAAGGCAGTACGAACGGTGTTGTGAGTCTGCGACTAAACTATCAAAGATAAGGTAGATTGTATCGATGACTGTGACTGTTTTGTTCGTTAAGACAATGGTAATACCAGAAGAGAGAGACGGCAAATCAGACGGGGCCATGGAACAACTGCGAGACCAAAGCAAACCATCGATGACCACACAGAGTTCGAGGAAAGCTGGCGGGAGACGAATGGACAACGCGACGTCATCCAGCGAAGCCAAGAAGGTGATTGACCACGCAGTTCTAATGCCGGACCACGAAGGTTGATCGATGACAATGATCCCGCAACACTACGATATGCAATTTCAGGTCATAGTGGACATGCGTGAATTTCGCAGCGAGCTGCCGTCTCTGATCCATCGGCGTGGTATCGACATCGAACCTGTCACACTTGAGGTTTGTCAATCTGTCCGTCTGTCTGCTCCCATGTCATACATTCCTCCTGTTGAGTACATCGACGTGTTTCCATCAAACAGGTTGGTGATTACATTCTGACCCCTGACATGTGCGTGGAGCGCAAAAGTGTTTCAGATCTCATCGGATCGCTCAACAACGGTCGATTGTAAGAAAAACTTAGCAATCGTATTCCTCCGCTTCTGCAGTCCTCGCCGGATCCACTGAGTCAAGACTGTTGTTTGTTGTAGGTACAATCAGGCTGTGTCTATGACTCGTTACTACAAACGACCAATCCTCCTCATTGAATTCGATCAAAGCAAATCGTTCGCTTTGCAGGTGCGTACACCCAACATCGTAAAGCCCAGTTTACACGACCAAGTTTTCCTTGACAAGTTTTTCCTTGACAAGGACGCTGGTTCAAATTCAAGGATGCCAGAAATGACTTGACGAGTTTTCCTTGTCAAGGACGGAAACTTGATCGAGTAAACGGGCCAGCAAGGAAAACTTGTCAAGTTTTGCAGTTTATCTCGTTCTGCATCCCAAAACGCGGCTGTTACTATGACAGCGCAACAACGATTTTACAACGTCACTCTAAAAGAACGTTTTTGAGAAAAGCATTCAAATATCGAACCCGATTTCGAGCCATGGTTGAAAGATTCATGGAAACCTTGCTCGCGCGTTTACACCAGCAAGGAACTTGTCAAAGAAAACTTATCAAGGAAAACTTGGTCGTGTAAACTGGGCTTAACATTTGAGTCCGATACCGTTATATGTGATACTTCAGAAAATCGATATTCATTTTATCCGATAAATATACAAGAAGTCTTGAATATCCCATCAAACAGATCACTGGAATATTTCCCTCGCTTTCGTGTTGTTATGTTATGATCCGTTGTGATCGAAGTGCGTATGTGTGATCTGGATCTGTTCTGTGTAGAACGAGAGTAATCGTACGGAGAGCAAGACAACAGTGTCTTCGGTCGTGAGACGTCATTCAGGAATGAATATAATTCTAGATTACACTAATTTACAGATGAATATGAAATGAGGCTATACATTGAATAGAGGTTGACCTAAAGAGGTTGTGTAAGCGAGGCTAGTTCACCACAAGTGTTCTACCACGTGACGTCACTGCAATATTGTATTTTAGTCAAAGTCGTCGCTCGGCAGTGAGATCTCAATTCAGAACATCTCATCGAAACTCGCTCTTTTGACGATGCACTTTCCAAAGGTCAGTGTCGATGCCCAACAAATTAGTTTGTCATCACACGTGTTACTAATTACTCACCAAAGAGTCAACATTATGATGATACGTAATTTACAAATGAAAAGACACTAATTGGAAGTTGAATACCAATCCAGATTAATTTGGTTCTAATTTTTCTGATATATTTCATTATTTTATACAGTGAAACCTCGTTAATATCACTATGATTTTCCAGTCAAAAATCGTGATAATAAGCGGGTCGTGACATTAAGCGGGTTGAAATAGTTCATTTTGACAGAGCTTGGTTCTCAAAGTGAAGTGATATTAAGCGGGTTGTGATATTAACGGGGTTACACTGTATAATCGTGTACGAACCGAATATTCCCAATTAAGTTACGACATGTTGTTCATACTGTACATTGTTCAATTGACTTCGACAGCATCCCTCAGTAGGCCAGGTCTAACTAAATTTTAAAGGCCATTACATTCAAACCTGTATTAGCGGCCACCTCTATTATAGAGCAACCACCTGTGTATAAAGGCCACTTTTCATAACCCCAAAATGATACTTTCTATAGAAATCAACCTTGATAGAAAGGCCACCTGTCTATAAAGGTCTTTTTCTCAGGTCCAAAAGGTGACCATTATAGACAGGTTTCACTGTTCCAGCATCACAGACACCTCTATAGAGCAACCACCTGTGTATAAAGGACACTTTTCAGGCCCATAAAGTGACACTTTCTATAGAAATCAAACTGGACAGAAAGGCCACCTGTCTATAAAGGTCATTTTGTCAGGTCCAGAAGGTGACCATTATAGACAGGTTTCACTGTATCAGTATCACAGACAAATGGTAAATAGCGTCACAAATCTATTCATCACACACATGGTTCAACAATTTAATTGTCGATAGACCACTTTCACAAGCTACCATTTTGGAAAAAGCAAGTGCATTATGGGGCAGGTTGATGTCTCTGATTTTGGAATACCGAGAAAGTTGTATTTGATACTGAATTACTGATTCAGATTTCTTCAAGCTGCGCTACTTTGCTTAATCATATGATTTTCATTAATATTATGGGTCAGAAAGCCAGTTTCTTCGCTGCTTCAGGCACTCAACATGTCCCACAATGCACTGCTTTTTCCCATAATGGTAGCTCATGAAAAAGGTATATTAATACTGGACAACTTTACGAATTGAAATGGCAAAAACTATCTTGAAAGACACGTTCACTTCCTGAAATTGTAGTTGGCCGTTATTTAATACTTATTAAATGTTTTCTTTTCTCGCGCTATCAGCTGCGTCTTATCTGGACCCAGTCTCCATATGCCACAGCGGAGATATTCGAAGGACTCAAGGTAAATGAAATAACATAGCAAACGGTAGATACGTCCAATTAGCAGGCATCAAAAACCACAAATTCAACACATCGCTATCTTTTTCACAGCAAGATCAGAGGGAACCAGACCGAGATGTTGCCATGGCAATTGGTGTTGATGCTGCCATGGTGATGCCAGGTGTCAGATACAGCGCCGCACCACAGGTTAGTATACAATCAAACCTGTATTAGCGGCCACCTCTATAGAGCAGCCACCTATGTATAAAGGCCACTCTTCATTACCCCAAAATGAAACTTTCTATAGAGATCAACCTGGACAGAAAGGCCACCTGTCTATAAAAGTCATTTTTCTTAGGTCCCAATGGTGACCATTGTAGACAAGTTTCACTGTACAGGCCAAAACACGAACGGCAGTCGGCACCAAGGGGCAAATGCCGCTACATCTGGTAATGTCACTGCAAAGCTGGTGAAAAACCTCGTTTAAATAAAATAAAGAAGTTGCGGGATTGACAACGCAGATCATTAAATCTTGTACTGTACTCTTATGTTGTAGGATTTTC
Organism: Calvadosia cruxmelitensis; assembly: GCA_900245855.1. Taxonomy (NCBI): domain Eukaryota; kingdom Metazoa; phylum Cnidaria; class Staurozoa; order Stauromedusae; family Kishinouyeidae; genus Calvadosia; species Calvadosia cruxmelitensis. The sequence goes on from OFHS01000681.1 coordinate 28,361, forward strand.
TCATGAAACTGCCAGGTGTCAACTCAAAAAATGTCAGGTTCGTAACTGAAGCCACGTTAGTTGTCACTAAGCATACTGATGAGACAACTTTCACTTTAGGGTATGAACTTAGGAATATTGATTCTAAAACTTGCATTTGCATTCTAGGTTCATCTTATCTAAAGTTTCCAATTTGGAAGAATTATTCTCACTCGACAAAGACCAGCTAACCGGTATTCTGGGTAATGCAAAGACAGCTGCTCAACTATGGAATTTCATTCATCAGTCCAGCAAACAAGGCACACAGTCAACAAAGTAATGAGCAAGCTACAAGAAATAAGTGGCAGAAGGAGAACAGGGTCATGTCATGATAGACAAATGCCAGCAAACATGCTAACAAGTGAAATGCTGTTAGATGTCAGAACACGTAGACATTGGCAAGTGGAAAACCAACGTCCTGGCAATGCTTCTTCATGTCAACACAAAACGAATCTGTCCCACAGATAAGAACTTGAATCACGCTTACATCGTGATGAGCCGTGACATTTCTTATAGCAGCAAGGTCGATTCGGTCACGGATTACTTTGTCTTGATAACGCAGAAGCTCATTTTCATCAGCCTGTATGTAAAAGGACACTGAGTAAAAAGCGAGGCATACAGCATACATTGTATATACAACGACAGTTTGTTTCAAGCATTTGAAGAGATAGAACATAACAAGTAGCATCGTAAAACGTCTCCTTCCAAAAGTGAATACAGTGAAACCTGTCTATAACGGTCACCTCTCGGACCTGAGAAAAATGACCTTTATAGACCGATGGCTATTCTGTCCATGTTGACTTCTATAGATAGTGTCATTTTGTGGTTATCAAGAGTGGCTTTTATACACAGGTGGCTGCTCTATAGAGGTAGTCGCTAATACAGGTTTGACCATTATACACTAACCAACCTGAGTTATGAAATATGTGACATGAAAGTTCCAATATGAGTTGAACTCGTCTAGTCGTTCCTTGGCAAAGAAACAGGCTGCTGTAGGAGCACTGTAAAAAAGATGTATCACTGTCTCGTCGGCCTCATTGCGTAGTATTTCATGACACATCTGGTATAGGGGTGCAAGACCTGTTCCTGCTGCAAGGAGCAAGAGCGTTTGCATCTAGAACGACACGAGTCAAAAAAGAAAGGTTACAGCTGAAACGTACCAACTACCATCAGAAACACCTGGCAAGAACAGCATACAGCGAAACCTGTCTATAATGGTCACCTTTTGGACCTGAGGAAAATGACTTTTATAGACAGGTGGCTTTTCTGTCCAGGTTGATTTCCTTAGGAAGTGTCATTTGGGGTTATGAAGAGTGGCCTTCTACACATGTGGCTGCTCTATAGAGGTGGTCGCTAATACAGGTTTGACTGTATCATACTATACCTTGTGGGCCTTTATGTCAAATCCACCCCACGGTCCACGTAGCTCCAATTCGTCACCAATATTGACATGTTGCCACTTCATCAAAGACATCTTGCCATCGTCGTAGGTCTAAATTAACACAATGGCATATCAGAGGAGGATGATAAATCGCATAAAGACAACATCAGATGGGAGGGGTATTAAAACATTATTATTAAGTTGTGACTAAATAAGGTCTCTACCTACTGTGGCAGTCATGGTAGGGCTTCTTACAATGATGGAATATTGGCTCTCTGGCTTGCATCTCAGCGTCTGCAATTGGCAACGGGAGACCTGGGGGGAGGGGCAGCTGAGCTTATAAAAACCCAGATCCCTGTTACAGTGAAACCTGTCTATAACGGTCACCCCTTGGACCTGAGAAAAATGACTTTTATAGACAAGTGGCCTTTCTGTCCAGGTTGATTTCTATATAAAGTATCATTTCGGAGTTATGAAGAGTGGCCTTTATACACAGGTGGCTGCTCTGTAGAGGTGGCCACTAATACAGGTTTGACTGTACCCTGTAATTAACTTTGATTCAATTTAGTTAATCAACTGATTATTTCCCATTTCTCGCGTGATGACCCGGCATTCTTTTGGATGCCTTGCTTGGAACATAAGAATACTGACGTTTAGGTTAAATAAAGGACTTCAAATGAAATCCTGTTGTTGATATTCGAATAGCATTGCGACATCTACCTAAACCCACTGCAGCACACACAATACCTTGATAAAAAACGAGAAAGAGTCCGATTGGCCGTCTTCCAGAAGAACTGGTGTATACGGTCGAATCACACTCTCCTGGTCACCAATTTGATGCCTGCAAATGGAAGAATGAAATTATTAGGAACACATAGCCATCAATTACCGAATTTAGTGACATGTTGTCTGAGTCCCTCAATGCAAAATGTTCCGAAAAGTTTAGAAATCCTTAAAACGGGACAATAAGCGCATTTCGCAGGAAATTAGGAAGAAAGTAGCAGGATATTAAGTGTGATGGGGTATTGTCCGAGGGGATATAAAGCAAGCTAAGAATTAGAGAGTTTGTACGCATTGGTTTTGTGGGATATTAAGCAAGATTGGATATTAAGCAAGTTTGACTATATTTTAAGGAATTTTACGAAACTCAGCTGCATATGTTCGAAATTGGAATTTTGTTGTTATCTGTGAATATGGGATAAGGTTGGCCATGTAGGCAATAAGGTGATTTCTTGAATATTTGACTTGTTGGTTAATTTGTGTGTGCACAGGCAATGCAATCTTCTGCAATTTCAACAATCGTACACAGCGTAAGAATTCAGATACAATCAGCTGAATTGATTTAATTGGATTCCATTTTGTATCATTTGTTTTGATGTAGGCCAAATAAACTTTGTCGCAAGACTGCCTCTACTTTAAAATAGAATACCCATTTAATTGCATGCAATTACCAGTTCAAGTTACCATTCCACTTGGATATCTAATTCAACTAATTTGATTCTAAGAATTGTGCTCAGCGGCACAGATTTTCATCTGGGAAATGGGCCTTGTCTGTGCAATTCTTACTGTAACTGTTATTGAATCTGATATCCGTGGCTTGACCGCGCATGTTAGTCACATCAACGTAACGCCAAATCAAACGCATAAAACATTTCGGAAACTTCTTCGCAGCCGTGCAAAATAAAAAGATTCCAGTCTGGTACAGCTAACAGTTTCATACTAAATAGACTAAGAGGTAGCTACCTCAATTGCAGATGTCTTCCTCCTGTGGCAACTAGTTCACAATCAGTGCTGCGGGCCCTAATGTGCACCGTAAAGCAATCTTTTGTAATCTTCTCAATACCAATAACTTCAAAAGGCTGATAATGCTCGCGACTAACTGATTTGACATTTGACAGATGGTTGTCAGGAGAGTCTTCAACTTCACAGTTGCTGGGACTTCTTGTTTGGTTGCGAGAGGCACACTTCCTGTTAGCTATTTTCCATTCTTCAAGTTGCTTCAGATATGTATCATAAACACAGGGCGTACACCCTGACCCGCAACAATCACCAGGCAGCGGCTCTTGAGGCTTTGATGCCGTCTCCTTGCAGAAAATGCCAACTTGTTCACTGCTCGACATCACTATTTAGTAGGCCTATTCTCAGTTTCTCACTAGTGAGTTCTATTTGTTTTACTTTGGGTTTGATTTTCTTTCGGTATTTCCAGAAGTATTGCTGGGCATTAGTGCGCATCGAATTTGATTTTCTTGGGGCAAATCCAGCATCAAATTTGTCCACCAAGAGAACCCATCTTGACAAGCCAGCTTGGACGAGCATGCAGATGATTGTCCTGAGTTCTGCGTCCGAGGTCTCTTGCTACCACTACCAGCACCACATTGTCGAGCAGAAGCACCCGTTGTAGCCGAGGCTTGATACGTGGAGTCCATAAACAGTCCGTGTGGCTTTCAATTTGAAACAAAATCAAAGTATTCAAACCTGTTGTGCTCGTATCATCAGTGCAGGACTGCAGGATTATGCAGCAAGGAATAAAGAAGGAGAGACTGGAAAGTGGAAACTGTGGAATTCAAAATGGCGCATACAACAGTCGAAACAAAATGGCCACCATGCTTCAATGCGCATGCGCATTGTTAACCATTCAAAAAGTTGCTTTTCAGACTTCAGTTTGAGGTGAGTGGGTGAAAGGCAAAAAGCAAGAAATTTGACGGAGTTCCTTGGCACTGCGAGGCGGAGCGGGACGGTGTCCTAGCTAGCTGGGAATGATGGACAACGACACATCCGCGGTAACCAAACATGTCGTTACGCTTGTTACCTGCTTGTTGCTTTCATCATCTGTTGTGTTTTCTTGCTCTTCGTTTTCCTGCATTGCTGTCGTGTTTAAAACTGTTACTTGCGTTTTAGGAGCCAGTTGTGTCAAGTGCTTTGCCGGACAGCAGTATTGGTAAGCGACGCAGTGACGCAACTAAGGAATTAATCCGAATTATTAATTAAATACTGCAATGTTATTTTTGATTTTATTTATAGCTTATTGTTGAAGTATAGGAACAACTCTCCTGTCTGCTTCGTATTTTGAGACCGCCAAAGTTTAGAACGTTAAACTGTTATAAATTGCAACTGATGTCAATTGCCTAAACCAACTTACGGTAGTTGCTTTACTTTCTTATACGGCCGCTGATTAAACATAATTAGTATCTCCCTTCTTGATTGGAGACGTGAAGGTGTGAATCTAATCAACTTTAACATCGCAGGATAATTACATGAACTCAAACATTTTAAACATTGCCATGAAATCCTATTTACTCAAAGTTCGATATTTCAGAGGTCAATGAAATTATATAACTAATTTCCCCCTGTTTTATTTCAATTATATCCGGCCTTCGATTTCTGAAATATTAATGTCAATGTCTTACTCTTAGATACATAAATAAATAATTATGATATTAGATGGTAAAATTAATATCACTTTGATCGAGGAAGTGGCGGACCCGACCTGCTTCAAGGGTCTTTGCCGTAGGCACTGTAGAAGCATAAATTTGTTCCTGTTTTCTTTTTTCAAATATATCTAGATTATATTCATCTTCATCCTCTCTATATATAACTATATATGTTTATTGTTGATACAATCGAACTCGCTTAATATCCCGCAAAGCCAATTTCCACTTGTTGTTTGCAGTACAAACTCTCATATTTTTAGCTTTCTTTTTATCCCCTCGGATAATATCCCATGTCGCTTAATGTCCCGTTACTTTCTTCCAAATTTCCTGTGAAACTCGCTTGTTGTCCCGTTTGAAGAATTTCTAAACTTTTCGGAACATTTCACATTGAGGGACTTGTAGCTCCGCCAGAGTCACTGGTTAGTTGTGTAACTTGTGTTACTGTTAAAACAAATGCTGATCTCCATCAATTGTTGTTAACTGAGATGTTTTTCTTTGCTTTTGCTGAATTGTTTACAATGCTATGTTAAAACAAAGAAAATTCTTGCTTGTACTTAGTCTGGTTAATATCCCACCTCGCTTTATATCCCATTTTAGGTCTGCACGAAGGGCAGGACGTTAAGCAAGTTGGACTGTATTAACACATTTATATTTCTTTCCTATTATTTATCAGATCTGTAAAACAACCATGTGGCTTATCAAATTTTCTGAATCCCTACTACAGTGAAACCTGTCTATAACGGTCACCTCTGGGACCTGAGAAAAATGACCTTTATAGACAGGTGGCCTTTCTGTCCAGATTGATTTTTATAGAAAGTGTTATTTTGGGGTTATGAAGAGTGGCCTTTATACACAGGTGGCTGTTCTATAGAGGTGGCCCCTAATACAAGTTTGACTGTAGATTATTTTGATTTATAATAACTGATAATGCAAAATAATGTCTGATATTTTTGACAGTGGATGGGAATGATACAGACTTTGAAATAACTGCTGAGATGATGGTGGACGACATCGATGACGAGCGTACCATTGAAGAAGAAGAACAGGACCTTGAACAGGATGGTGACTTTTCAGATGAAATCAATGAGTTAGAAAAAGTGAGCTGGTTAGCTTTATTCTACATTGATCGGTTTTCATTGCAGTGGTCCTGCTAGAATGGAAGTTTGTTAGTTTGTTTCATCACATCAGTCATTAATTATAAGGTACTATTACACATCAATGATACATAGATAATTAAATTAAATCGACAGATACAATAAAGGGTCATTCTGTAAGTAAATTGATTGTTTAGAAGACCCTCGGAGTTGGAATGTAAGAAAATGTTGAAGATCTGTGTTTGACGAATTTAGGAAGGTGAAATGCCGCTGGAAGATCTACTCTTGATGTATGGGTATGAAAATACAGCACAAAGTAGCACAACAGTGCCCGATGACGTCCCACTTCCGTCTGCCGAGACACCTGCACCATGGTCTGATACTCTTGGACCCATAAGCATCTCTCCTGCTGCTGTGACAACGCCAGTCGCTGAAGAGGATTGTACCAGTGTTGTCAGTGAAGGTAGCAATTCTGTTGAAAGTGCCGAGCAGTCTTCTGCCAACCAAGAAGAGAACTACGACCCGTTCCATAATCAACGGATAACCCGAGGATGTATGAGTTTGTTGTCATGTGTTATATGTCGCTTTACGGAACAGCGTAGTTGCTTGTGTTTGTGCTAACGGGATGCTTTTCGTTGCAGTGGCTGCTCTCAACTCACAGTATTTTGACGATTCCTCATCTGATGATGAATACCAACCATACAACGAGGACTGGAAAAAGGTACGGATGTGATTAAATTTGCCATTTTGCTGATTATTCTGTGTGCATTGTGAGTAATTTAACTGTTTCTACTTGCTATCAATCAGGAAGTGCAAATCGGTCCGAACCACCAAGCAGAAGTGCCGGAAGCTATCAGCTGCGAAATTGAAGGTATGACTGAACAGCAATAGCTGACCCTAAGTAGGGATAGACAAGAGAGATCAAGTTGTATGATAATAGACCTATTTCACAAGCTACCATTTTGGAAAAAAGCAATTGCATTATGGGGAAGGTTGATGTCTCTGATTTCGGAATATGGAGAAAGTTGGATTTGAAACTGATGCAGATTTCTTCAAGCTGCGCTGCTTTCCTTAAAAAATATAACTCCCTTCAATATTATGGGTCACAAACCCAGTCTCTTTGCTACTTCAGGCAATCAACTTGCCCCACAATGCACTGGTTTGTCCCATAATGGTAGCCTGTGAAATAGGTCTATTAATGCCACACTATATCCTGGCAAAGGCCCGGTACTCTAGCCTCATGATGGTTGTGCAGGGTAGACTGAGACGATAACGCTCATTTTCAACACGTCTTCAAATATTACCAAAATGAAACAATATCATTCAAAGATAATGGTACAGCAAGCATGCAGACAAGAGACGATGTTCCTATTTGCTGCCAATTTTGTGAGCTTTAGAAACTGCCATATGATCGAAACTAATGTAGTTTTGACCAACCTTGAACTGTTAAATGTTGGCTTTCTTGGGTCATTGCGTGGGTGTCATTAAATTTAATATTTCCTTTTTTGTTTGCTTTTAGTTATTACTGCGGAAGACAAACTACTCTGGAAGCCAGACATCATCGAAGGAAGCAAGCAACGTGAGTGCTTTACTCGCTCCCATTCACACACTCTGATATCAAATCACTTTTTCAAGACTTGACTAATTTATGCTAGCTCATTTATGTTTTATTCGCAATGTCGCAGTCCAGGCAGCAATCCAGGCCATTATGCAGTCATCGGGACAAGAGATTGGGAACTGCGAGCGAGACGACGAGCAGGTTTGTTATTTTGAAAGATCGTTCAAGTTCAATTTTAGTTCACCACTTTATGTTGGCCTTGACGAAGTGCCATTTTAAGCATGGAAAGGGCATTTTACCCAAGGGGGCTATTTTCAACGATCAAATAGCTATAAACTTGCTATTGGTAAAATGTTCACCCATGGGCATTATCATATAACTTTTCCTTCTACTTTCCAACAGCACATTGGGAAAAATTAATGCCATAGCACTCTACAGTTGATTGCACATTGCACTACAAAATTTGATATGTAGATAGTTCGTTTCGAGCATGTTCTGTACCGGTAACAACGTTTTTACATCATTACGGTACTCGACTAATCGTCACCATCCTATGACACTGCACAAGCATCGATGTGTACTATAAATTATAATGTTTGTAAACAATTGTTTATTCTTTGTTCACGGTTGTCCACGGGCCCTTTTAGCCTATGGCGTTAAATATTGTTTGGCTTATATCGTTAGATTGATGCTGAAAAATAAATGTACTATTAAACAAGGCATAACAATAACCAAGCTTAACCCTTGTCCTGCTATTGACGTGTATACACGTTTTCGAAACAATTCAAAAGTAGCACATAGAACCAATCAGAAAGTAAGTCCCTAGCAGTCAGCCAATGAGCAATCGATAAAGCGACTTCAAGTCTTCATTTAACTAGTTTTATGAGCAGGACAAGGGTTAACAGAGATTATGTCGAAAATTACAAACTTGAAAATAATTGTGTGATATTAAACAGTGGCATGAAAGTAATCTGGTTATCCTGTGTTTAGATTACAAAACACAAATACACAATGCCAGCACTAAACTATGAGGATAGTTTCTTTTATGTAGGTTTTATTTCAAGAGGCATACATTTTAACGATTTAATTGCTAATATAATATAGTATGTCGCTAGAATTGGAGCTCTCCTACTGCATGTGTTGATCATTTCATGTTCTTTTTGTTGATAAAAAGCAGTGGAAGGAATGTGTTGAGCATTAAAATATCTAATTTAGATAAAGTTAAAATTAAACTATTCTGATTTATGTGCGGATATCAGCATATATTATACTACAGTCAGACCTATATTAGCAGCCACCTCTGCAGAGCAACCACCTGTGTATAAAGACCACTCTTCATACAGTCAAACCTTTATTAGCGGCCACCTCTATAGAGCAACCACCTGTGTATAAAGGCCACT
>OFHS01000682.1:0-21245 GCA_900245855.1 Calvadosia cruxmelitensis
GCAGAAGGTATATTCTGGATCATATCTATCGATCTACGAAATAAAAAATTATCCGTCATAGGCACTTTAATTGTCCCATATCAGTATACCCCATGCTAATCAACTCCTCTTTAATGTATTATATTATTATTTTTTGATGAAAAAGTGCTATTATGTGGTTTTACAGCTTCTCTATCATTGATCTTCAGATCCGTGGAAGAGTCGCAAATGTGCTCCTTAATCCACATCACACACTGATGGCAATTGCCTGGTCTGGTATGTATGCTGTTCTGCTCCGTCATTTAGGTTAATGAGTATGACATTATTACAATGTTCTGCAGCAGAGTAGTGGTCATATGCCATTCTATCTCCAAATGTTGCAGTCAATCGATTTTCAAGTACAGTGAGACCTGTCTATAACGGTCACCTCTGGGACCTGAGAAAAACGACCTTTAGACAGGCGGTCTTTCTGTCCAGATTGATTTCCAGAGATTGTATTATTTTGGATTTGCGAAGAATGGTCTTTATACACAGGTGGCTGCTCTATAGTGGTGGCCGCTAATACAGGTTTGACTGTAATCATTGTTTCACTCACTTGTCATGCTGTTGAATGTGTTAATATACCTGAGTTAATACAAAATAAGTTGTGTTGCTGTCATCAGGGTCAGCGAACATCAACTATTTTCGTTTTCGACAAAAGATATTGCATTTCACATATTTGAATACCCTTCATTTTTCTAGACGATGTCGATAAATACCACGTCACTATATTCAAATTACCGATTGAGAGCTGGCTTAGTGACATGTCAAGTGATTCTATTGCGGCAGAGGAAGAGGATCCATTAACAGTATCAGAGGTGAGAAGTGTTAGAAACCGAGATTGTTAATCACAGAAAAACTAAGGCGCATCATGGGAGTCAAAGGCACGACCTCTGGATTGCCAGTCCATTGCACTACCGTTGAGCTACATGCACCCTTGTTAGTCTGCATGAACTATCTCTCTTTATATCAGAGAATTACCAGTCTTGGTAACACAACCCACGTTTCCTTTTATGAGCCACTGTCAATTGCTTTGTATGGTGTCAATGTAAACCATACACTATCCAACAAGAAGCTGCCAGATGACATGGTGGAGGCCTGCAATCTGTTGGAGAGTGTATGTTTACGCTGACACTCTACAAAGCAACTCATAGTGGCTACTGGTTCGTAAAAGGAAAGGCGATCATGTCACCGAAAGGCCGGTACACGATGACCTAACGAGCCTCACTCGGTTGCAGATATGTAAGGAGATTGTTCATGCAGATTATCAAGGGTGCATTTAGCTCAACGGCAGAGCAGTGTACCGACAATCCAAAGGTCATGAGTTCAACTCTCATGGCGTGTCACTTATTCTGTAATGAGCAATCTCGGTTTCAAACAGGTTATGAGCCACAGTAACGCTGAGTGTGCTGTGCGAGATGAGACTGGCCCGTTGGTTGAAATACCCACAATCAATGAGTGTGCTTTGAGTGGGAATGTTGGAGAGTGTATGTTTACAGTAGACACACAAAGCAACTCATAACGGTTTGTAAAAGGAAAGGCGGTCATGTTGCTAAAAGGCCAATACACGACAACGTAACCAGGCTCACTCGGCGGCAGATATATATGGGAGGTTGGTGGTGCAGACTAACGAGGGTGCATCTAGCTCAACGGCAGAGCAGTGGACCAGCAATCCAAAGGTCGTGGGTTCAACTCTCATGGCACACCACTTTTTCTGTGATTAACAATCTTGGTTTCCAACATAATCTGCCTCTAATTGCTTACAGTTAATTCTAGCTTTGTTAAGTGTTGTGCAATGTTTGTTTCATAATCACTGTAAGTGTTGTCATCGTCATTATTGATTGCTTGTAGATACATTACATAAGAAAGCATGCAAAATCATTCAAAATGATAACGAGACAACAAGAAATCCCTCAGTGCAAAGTCATTAAGATCACCATTACTTTAGCAGATTGTTGCCTGTATTATTCTAGTTTGATTTTTATTGATTTTGTTCTATTATGTAGAGCGAGAATCAGCCAGAAGCTACCACCAAGAAACTGACTAAACCCCAAGCAATGCTCACATTGACTAAACCCTGCTACTTTCAACCATCTACATCGTCAAATTTGCTTGCAGCAATGAAACAAGTTGATTCAGATGGCTGCATTACTGGCACAACTAATCACGTCTTGCAAAGTCAGTTCTTTCAGAAAACACAGACCACATTATCGCAGACAAATCCCTCTGATGGCATTGCTAATAGTGACCAAGCAAAGAAGAATAACTGCAGGTACCACTGACAACAGTCAACAGCTACATACCAACAAGCAAACAAGCAAATAAACAAACAAACAAACAAACAGACATGCAAACAAAACAAACAAACAAACAAACAAACAAACATGACAAACAAGCAAATAAATAAATAAACAAACAAACAAGCAAACAAACAAACATGACAAACAAGTGAATAAATAAATAAACAAACAAACAAACAAACAGACATGCAAACAAAACAAACAAACAAACAAACAAACATGACAAACAAGCAAATAAATAAATAAACAAATAAGTAAAAATATCAAGGTCAATGTCATTGTTGCTACAATGATGATAATGATGATGATTGTAAAGTCAGACAAACTCAGATAACGACGACTGACCAGTTCTGATCGCGTTGACATCCAAAGAACCTAGATTACACAAGACAAGCCAGACACATAGCAAACAGTTAACAATGAACAATGGACAGGTTAACAATTAACAACACGCAGTCAATCACATTATACAACATCTCCCTTCCTTTCGAAGATGACAGATAATCTCATGTGTTTTATCTCCGGGCTATGTTTCTGCTTGCGATCCGTATCGTTGTGGCGGTCGCATGTTCCTGGCACTCCTTCTTCCTTCCCCAGCCAATGCTGGAATCATGACTGCGGCAGGCTCAGCGACCGGAGCATGGTCATTGCCATCGGGGTCCCCGTCGTCAGATTTGTCAGCCGGATCAGTATCCGATTCACCAGATTGATCGCTGTTGTCTTCGTTAAGGTGCTGCAGAAATCGACGATTGCGCTTGTAGATAGAGCCACCGTCGGTCCTTACGGTGTAGGTGCGTCGTTCCAGGTCTGCTGCGATCACTATGCCTTTCAGATGCCACGTTCGTTCGTGGTCAAGTTTGATTCGAACTCGATCCCACACCTGACACCATGTAAAGTCAGACAAACTCAGATAACGACGACTGACCAGTTCTGATCACGTTGACATCCAAAGAACCCAGATTACACAAGACAAGCCAGACACATAGCAAACAGTTAACAATGAACAATGGATAGGTTAACAATTAACAACATGCAGCCAATCACATTATACAACAATGATGATGATGATGATGATGATGATGATAGGAGTTTATTTCTCATACCCATATTCAGTACAATGTTTAAACTAGTATTAATTTACATGTGTGATGTTAATATATGCTTCTATATACAATGAGACTATCGATTCTTGATGCAAATGATTATGACACTGCTTCATTGAAGTGTGATCACAGTGCTTTATTTGTGTCATAAAATTTTCTTCTTTCATATCAGCTCTCCTCAGTCTCACTTTCTACTACAAATTGGGTCCCATGGCAACCAAGGTGAGAAATGTGAAAAATGGACTTTAAGCTGTAATTATTTTGTTTAAATCACCTTGCAAGCAGCTTATTTCCAGAGTTCAGTGACGTTTAGACCCAACTAGGACTGGATGCTAGGCACAACTTTTACTACAATCGCATGATTAGACTGTGGAATTCCTTACCCTCAAACATAGTTACTTCGAAAACTCTCTCCTCTTTTAAGCGTCAACTCAATGAGTTTATAGAAAGTTAATTATATCTGTATTTGTAATCAACATCCCTCCGTGTATTTTAAGTGCATGACATTGTCTGCCTGCTACACGTGTATTCTTTTGGTTTATTTTACATCCAAATAAAGACATATGAATATGTTTAGATCGTGAAATATGTCGTATCACTTATTGTAATATTCAGCAATCGATGTAGTAATTCTATGATTTCATAGGAAACATTGTATAATCGTGGGCAAATGTTACATTGTGGAAACTCAAACATTTGTTTATGCCGTCGCGCTTGCATAGCATTTGTCTCAAATCATCTCATTAGTAGAGTGTATTATTAATACAATAACTATGAAAATGTAAATTGCATATTAGATTTTGGCAACTGATACAACATGTAAACACATCGAAAACATCAAATTCATTATTAGCCAAATCGTTAGTAATCAATGAGTAGCTAAACCATTAATTCATTACTTTCATACACTTGTAACGGTCTCATCATGCATTTACGTCAGCACTCAGATCACCAAAAAGTCAGTGTCCTCTGTCAATTGCTGTAAATGCCTTACATTTTGTAACATTTCTCTCTTGTAATCTGTACTCCTGAGCCTTCTGATGGGCTGGCTTCCTTCCATCGTATCTGCTACAATTATGCATCCAACTCATCTACTATTCATCTATCAACGCCTCAATGTACATACCTTACACACTTATGGTTGTTTATTTGTTTGTCATTTTCAAGTAGTTGTATGATGTGTCATCTGTTATTCTTAGATGTGGCTCACCCTTGTCAGATTGCCGTCCATTGGCCTTGCTCCAATCAGCTTTACATCTATCCGCTTTCTAAAGTACCAGTTGAGCATGGTAAGATGGAGAGGACTCTCTTGAAGGTGTGCTGCAAAGCACCTACTGTAGGTGCATATCTGTATCTCTAAGCCACAGTATCACTTCCATCACGCGACCACCTGTTTTATGCGACCACTTGTGATAAGAGACCACATGTGATAAGAGACCACCGTCCAGTGGTCTGATCAAATATCTCTCAGAATAATTGTCTTAATGACCACCTGTTACAAATGACCACCTGTTACAAGTGACCACCTGTGACAAGAGACCGCCGTCCAATGGTCTAATCAATTGTGTTAATGACCACCTGCGCAAAGCAAGCAAGATTGCTAAAAATAGGATGAAATAGGGTGCATTCATTTGCTACATAATACGTCATTGTTGAAATGGTAACATACGCTGTCATCATTATTGTACGATGTTGGCAGCCATGTATGATGATGTCATTTTATTTGTTCTCCTCAACACCCTTGCTCTATGTCCCTAGTATGTTACAGTGAAATCTGTCTATAGTGGTCACCATCCGGACCTGAGGAAAATGGCCATTACAGACATGTGGCCTTGCTGTCCAGGTTGATGTGTATAGAAAGTATCATCTTGGGGTTATGAAGAGTGGCCTTTATACACAGGTGGCTGCTCTATAGAGGTGGCCGCCATTGCAGGTTTGACTGTAGCAACTTATCATTATTTGTCTGTAACACTGTCACTTAACACAGTTGCTTGGTTGAAATAGTTTGATTTCATCTTGCAGGTGGCCTTCCAAAGCCAGACTACATCATCCCAAATGCCAACATCATTCTACATAGTGTCACTTGCCATTGCACTCGATACGTTGCCATGGTGCTAGAGAGTGGTGCTATATCAGTATGGGACAGGCTCCATGGTAAACTACGATTCATAGACCAGGACTAAAGCGTAGTCCGAGACTGAATATGCAGTCTGGACTAAATTGCTTAAATCTTTATATGGGAGTTGAGATTTAATCTCGGAGTACACTTTAGTCCTTATCCATGAATGAAGCCCCAGCTGTCTTTCTCTTTTAGCAAAATTTATGCACTTGCAATTCTATGCTGCTGTGGGTCAATGAATGGTCCCTCATCAATCTTTTCTTTTCAGTTCTCTGCATAACCATTCCTTGCAATGAACCAAGTGATCAGATTGAGTTTGCCTGCTGTGAAGATGGATGCCATAAGCAGCACACGTTGGTGCACTTGTCGTCAAGTGCCGAAATGTCATGCTATCACTTTGGAACTCAAGCAGATAAATACCATAAAAGAGATGTCGAGAGCAACACAAGGTAACTGCTGATTGTTTCATGTTACAAATAAACAAGTAAGAAAACAAACAGACAAATCAACAAACAAGCAAACAAGTGCTGACAGACAGACAGACAGACAGACAAGCAAGCAAGCAAACAAACAAATAGACAGACAGATAAACAGACAGAACAATGAACAAGCAAACAAACAAACCAAACAACCAACCAACAGACAGACAGGCAGATAGATGACTGACAAAAAAAACAACCAAACAAATAGACAGACAGACAGACAGACAGACAGACAGACAGACAGACAGACCGACAGACAAATAAACAAACAAACAAATAATTAGACAGACACTCAAATACAGAAAAAATTCAAACTAGCACATAAACAGACAAACAAGAAAACGAAAATGATGTTTTGACAGAAGTTGAAAAAGAACTGATCAATTAGTGATATATCTTGTTTTTGCAGCAATGACATGTTCGTTCTGCCGTCATCTATCAGCATCAGACATCTGTTTACTTTTGAAAAGTTCCCCTCACTGGTAAGAATCTTCTATATCCAAGACAATCAGATTGTCATTCTTCAAAGTACAGATGGAAAACAGATGCAGATTTCTTATTAGATAAAAGTTCGATTTAGAAGAAATTTTCAAAACCGGAATTTACTGTACTGTACTAATAAAAACTTTGAGTTTTAAATCTAAATAATGTAATTGGTATAGAATGACTTGTGATACTTCAAGTGCTGCATATGTGCAAACTAGCATTCGTCTTTCATATGAATGCATGATTATAGCAAAGGTGTGTAGTACAATGTAATAGAACTAGTAGAAAGAACTGTGTTTACCCTGGAAGTTTGTTTCAAATCCAGATTTATTCAGAATTCCTCCAGAAGCAGATAAGATTCAGAAAACTTACATCTTGTGAGTTTTGAAACACATTTCTTTTGAAAAACAACAGTAATTTAATTAACATCTTTTGAGTTTTGTAAAGCATTTATTATAAAAAAACAATGATTCAATTAACATCTCTTGATTTTTTAAAGCATTTCTTTTGAAAAAGCAGCATCTTTTCATTCATCTTTGCTTTCTTCTTAAGTTTGATATAAACGGATAACTTACAAAAGTAATTCTGGTAAAAATGTCTAATACAATGTAATTAATTTCCAAAACATTGAAAACTATAAAATTACTCTAGAAATATTTTCAATACTTACTACTAAACTTATTTATTAAGAAATAAACAAAAAATTCATCTTTGTTTATTTATGTGTTGTATTTTGTAGTTAGCCTTTACCAAATGACAATTGTCATTGTTTGTGTAGTTATTTGTCGTTTCAGATTGGTTGTCAGTCATTACAGTGTACGATTTAAGCACCTGTCATGCGGTAGCTTCATGGTCATTTCCATCAAACCTTATCATAGCCAAGGATCATTTGATTGGTCCATGCCTTTCGATGCAGCCGGAAACAAACCACTTACTTCTCCTTGCACAAAGTAAGCCGCGTGCTAAAATCAATCACACAACCATAGGTCCAATTATGGCATAATTAGCTAGTTATTTTATTCTTTTGTTAAGCCAATCAGATAGTCAGACAACCAGACAGTCAATCCATTTATCTATACAGTAAAACTTCGTTAATATCACTATCATTTTCCAGTTAAAATCGTGATAATAAGCGTGTCGTAATATTAAGCGGGTTAAAATAGTTGATTCAGACTGAGCTTGATTCTCAAAGTGAAGTGATATTAAGCGGGTTGTGATATTAACCGAAGTGATATTAACGGGGTTACATTGTATCCATTTGTCTGTCTGACTGTCTGACTGGCTGGCTGGCTGACTGGCTACATTATTATTAGCTTATTTTCTTCTGTTCTGTAACTTTTGTGACTTTCCATGACAGATGGTGGAGAGTTTGAAATTCAAGACAACAATGCGATTGAGCCTGATGCGGTGAGTAGCCTCCTTTCCCTGATTAGCCTCCCTCGTTAAGACCATTGATGTGCGAGGCATGCAAGTCAAGACTTTAGATTGACAGGACCCAATCTTCTTCAGCACAATTGTAGAATTACTAACAAGCAGAAAGTGATTTGAATATTCTAACCAGGGACAACATGGATATGTATTATATCCGAATTTATTGCAAAGTCAACAGATAAGGCGTGCCGATGAAGCGACCGGACTATTGCTTTGAAATATCATTAGAATTCTCTTGTATTGAATTTGTTTGATATTGAAACTGACATTAGATGACATGCAAATATGTGATATATCTAGTGCCGTCAAATAATTGCCTTTTTAGCACAAGAGTACTACTCTACTCTTGTCTTAGTAGGCCATACAGACCAGTATAGTTGAGATGTCTTATTGTATACAGTAAATTATGCTTCATCCATAGGAACTGCTTCTTCAGGAGATTACCCTTGCATTTCTGTTGGTTGTCTTAGATTGTCTGTTACACAATATCTACGCTACCAATTGCCGAGTTTATTAGTAAACAAACACCTTCATTGGTCACAGAAATCCCTATTGCTTCGACTGCTCCATTGTCATGGTCACGGCACCTGAAAGCGAGGTAAAGGGAATAGTACTTGGTCTTACTAGTTAGTGATATTTTGAAATAAAAAGTCAAATCTGTATTTGCTGCCACCTCTATAGAGCAGCCACCTGTGTATAAAGGCCACTCTTCATAACCCAAAATGACACTTTCTTATAGAAATCAACCTGGACAGAAAGGCCACCTGTCTATAAAGACCATTCTTCAAAACCTCCCAAATGACACTTTCTATAGAAATCAACCTGGACAGAAAGGCCACCTGTCTATAAAGGTCACTTTCCTCAGGTCCCAAAGGTGACCATTATAGACAGGTTTCACTGTAGCTGAATCTGGTTATAATTCTGCCGATATCCGAAACAAGCGAAGTCGTGAATTAATCGACTCAACTGAATATCCGATAAACTGTACAAATGTAAACGCATTGAATAAATATGTCCTTGACGATAGTTTTTTCTTGTTTTAAGTATTAACTTTCTTAAATAAGACTTTAGGTTTTATGAACAATAGCAATGATCAAATTTGGCTTAATAATTAATGTGTGGTTTACAGCGTGGACAAATAATATTTTACTGGATTTAGAATATATCCCTTGAAATGAGAATTTTTTTCTCTCAACTTATTAAGAACCATATTTTTTGCAATGATGTAAATTAATGTCGTTTTGATTTTACGAGGATAACCCGATATACTACTGTTGTGTTCGAGAGAATGGCGACATCGAGGAGACACAGGATTGCATGTGCGAGCGGCAACAAGCCCAAGCTCAAGTGAATATATTTAGACAGAGCATGTGGATGTAAGACGAGTAACAATTGCGTATCTGCGGACAGGAGTGACGTTGACATTAATTAGCGTAATTACGATTATACAACAACTACAATGATTTGTATTATTGCTTGTATCGTCCTCGATATAATTACGTAAGTAGATCACAGTCGCAAACGAATATTTCCGTACAGCATGGAAATCGAACCTGCGACTCTTAAATCGTGCATTGGTATCCTACCCATTAGACCACACCGGCAGCAAACGCATTGTTATATTATGAGTTTGTGACGATCAGATCAAATCGCAGTCCTCTTCACTACAAAGCAGTATATCAATGTCTATATATCCAGTTATAATACTTCCTTCACTTTGCTTGCTATTTTTCACAGGCGAGCTGCTCGGATACAGTCCTCGGGAGTGACAGTCTACTGAATGAATGCCTTTTTGTTAACCGGACAAGATCGATCTTGCAAATGGCAAATTCTTATACAGTATTTGGATCCATTACAATGGAGTCAGGGCAGACTTCCTCCCCGTGCAATCAACATGGGGCCTTATTCATGGACCTGGACTAAAGCGTAGGCCAAGACTAAATCTCAACTTCCACACAGATTTTAATACTTTGGTCCAGACCCAATGTTTAGTCCCGGACTGCGTTTTAGTCCTGGCCTATGAATAACACCCCTTGCGACTACTGTGACGTTGCTTCATTTAAAGACCGTCTGAACTCCTTTCTCAGATCCTGACTGGCGTGAATGCCATTGATGATAACGATGTTGTACAGCCCACACAATGTTACTGTCGATATATAACGTCTGCTCGAAGCAAGAAAAAGTAGAAATGATTAGTAGCTGAATAGATGTAGAGAAATCCTTGCGAATTGACTTAACAGTGAACCAGCCGCGGGCAAATGGACAGATGCCAAATACTTTCTTGGCGTTTTCTCCTAAATTGTCGCTATTGAAATGGATCAAATCCCTTCCAAGACACGACCCACAACATTGCAGGTCTTCCATTCAGTATGAAAACGAGAGGGCATTACGTAATTATGAGAAGCGATCAAGCGAACGACCCCAGCCAATGGACGGATTGTATATTCTTGTCTCTTGTGGATGTAGTCTCGCTTCCTGGATTGTCGTCTGAAACATTGACTCTGAGGCTACAACATCGGCCTTCTTCTTATTTCTATAGACTGTGTGTGATTGGTGCTGTATTATCGATTGCGATGAGCTCCAATCGACTAAATGTAGTTGCCATCATCGTATGCTTCTTCGCCGTGCTGTACGGTAAGTCAGCGGCTGTACGATAGCTTTAGCGCATGCGCCAGATTAGATTTTCAGTAGATGTAAGAACAGGCACATTGTGTAGGGTCTGCGCTGGAAGGCAACCCACGGGAAAGCCCCAATCTTGTGCATGCGAGCCGCAATGTTGCATTTAGATAAACTCAGCTGTAAAGAGGGTTTGAAGTGCATACTCAAGTTACACTGCTCAAGGTTGAAATACGGGAGTTAGATGTTCTAGAATGCTTCTAATATCCACTGGTAATGAGTACATAAGGTTACCAGACTACAGTAGAAAAAGATACGGAGCATTTTCAATATTGAGTAGAAATGTCTAACAAAATCAACTAAATTTTGCACTGCATAACACTATGTTAATACGGAACGATTCCGGGAAATAAGGGACGTCTGGCAACCCTATGAATACATGGCAGGCTAAAGTCCTTCTCAATCTTCAGAGCGCTGCGGAGATCTCCATTCCATTGATCCCGAGTGATGTCGTTGTAAGTAGAGACCATTACAAGCTACAGAATCGTTGAATCCATCAGAGCACGGTGTTCACCAGTGCGAAACTGAAAGGTGCCTTATCTATAAAAGTCAAACATTATCCTTCAAAAACAATTCCAGACAATATAAGAATACAGAAAGGACATCCAACGCAGCCTTCAGGACTGTCGTGCTCATTCAAAGCCAAGATCTTCATGTATACTGTATTAGCGGTCACCTCTATAGAGCAGCCACCTGTATATAAAACCCACTCTTCAGACACCAAACTGACACTTTCTACAGAAATCAATCTGCACAGAAAGGCTACCTATCTATAAAGGTCATTTTCTTCAGGTCTCAGAGGTGACCGTTATAAACAGGTTTTACTGTACATATATCAACACCTTTAACTGATCACAGCTATAAATCCTGATGCTATTCATACAATTGGATACTACTGTATTAATGGGCGTCACCCTCATTTCTTCGTCGCCTATAAACATTCTCCAGTATGACTCATAAGCAGTTGTGGATCGACCATGAACCATGCAAGGATAAAAGCTATTGCTTGATTAACGGAGCCACAAAGCATAATAGTAAGGGCTGGGAAGCACTGAAATTTCCTATGTGGGGTGTAAGGCCTACGAACTGTTCGCAATTTCATTGCGATCTCAAGCATAGCTAGTTTAAAGGATTCTTGGCGAAGTGTTTGTAATAGAGATAAATGGGTCCCGCTCATTCTAGGTTGGGCTCATATATAAGGGACCGTGGATGTGTGATGAGATTTGGCCCTCGTTTCTCAAATTCTGCGGGCAAGAATGATCCCATTACCATCCAACGTATCAAGAGCGGGCATCGTTGCCTCTTTATACTGTATAGATCATGTAATGAAACTTAATAAGGACAGAATCCTGCCATTGACTCATTAGGTAAATCTTCACAATATACACTCAATGAGTTCTTACAAAGAAGTAATTTCGATTACTATTTGAACGATTTATGCAAACTAAACCATGACTTTTAGATCTCCTTGTACGATCCCTAATTTAACTTAATAGATTAATAAGAAATACAGACTCATTTGTATTGAAAAGCGCTGGCTGTTAAATAGAAGCGGAAGCATGGGTGGCCTTCCCACGGTCAATTGTTGGCCTCGTACAGTTGATCTATAAGACGAGGCTGTGTTTCTCCCTTGCAGTTGTCCATTCTATGCCACTGGATCATCCTCAGTTCGGAAGAGGCATCTACATGCATGGGAGACACAGTCCATATATGGCAGGCGGTAAGTTTCATTGCTAGCCGTATATTTGCACAATTTATTGTGTTTCTCTTGCATCCATTGACTTCGTCTATTGACCATTCTTCTATAGCTCCTGGCAAAGGTGGTTTTCCTCAGTATAATCACGTACAATTCGGCTCTGGAGTCCGCACTGCTTCCGGTTGAGAAGAGGACTAGGCTTGATACAATGACCTCGGTTTAGTGTTCCTCATTTTCATGGATGGCATGACTTTGTTCCGTTATCGAGGAAGAAACAGCCAGACGGAAATGCTGACAAATTTGAATACGAAAACATCATATTCTAGCTCGAATGTCTTCAAATGTCATTAGCCATTTTGTCTATTCAATAAAATCTACTTTCATTACTGCTCCAATCGCCATTCGATTCAGTTCACCATGACCAATGACGTATAGATAAAGGTCAAATAAGGACCCAGTCGTCGTAGCAAGGTTAAATATCTGCGTGCTGCTGTGACTTAGGTCGTAGATCTTGGCGGTCAGCGGTGAACAAGGCAGATCCCTTGGCAAGCAGACGTAAGTTGAGAAACTGGACTTCAAATCGAGGCCAGTCACAGAGATGTAAATCTCATAACTGCAAGATAAGAAAAAGGAGTCAGACAGACAGACAGACAGACAGACAGACAGTGACGTCATTTGCAAGTTGAATCAAAGCTGGATAATTGCTGCTTACTGGCGAATACGATTCGCGCTTGTCTAACAACATAATGTCACCTGAAACTCACTTTCGCGTTGTAGCCTCGTTTGGACAAAATGAGATTCTATAAAACGAGGATTGTCTCCTGTGCAGCTCTATCGTGTTGGCAGACGTCACGACCTGATGCAGGATGACGATTGGATGCTTCGATGGCCTCGGTTGCAGTTGGGCGATAGTTGAACGATGTCGAACACTCCAAACCGGATGAGCGCTGTTGATTGGCGTGAAATCGACACGAAGCGTCCACGAGATGTCATGATTGCCAGGCGCCGTCACACGGATGAAGAAATTACCATAGACNACGTCATACATGAATTTAGCAAACGGCAATCCGTTGAAACCATCCTAGGAAAACAAGATGGCGTCAAGAACACAGACAACTTCAGCGGATAGAGCCACTACTTCACTGATGGCCAATAATCTATAACGCTTGCTCTTACAGGTAGAAGTATAGCAAGATCGCCAGCTGAAAGTGCGTCGCTCAAACACCGCTCTGCGAATATTTGGAGCAACAGAACTCTACACTCCGGGACGACCCGTCGATCCTATTTTATTCAGATAGCACTGTTCCGTTGCGCAAACTGTATTAAAGATTTGATTAGTCAAGTCTTAGCTAGTTTCAAATCTGTCTGTCTGTTTGTCTGCCTATCTGTCTGTCTGTTGTCCGCATTGTCCGGAGCTAGATTAGAAATATCTTCTGAGCTATATTCTTGGCAATCAATGATATGGCATATTAACATGCATTCACGTACAGCTGGGAAGTTGGTGTCGAGCAGCATCGTGCATTGTGCGTCTCGACAAGCGTCGACTCTGGCCAATTTGTTGTTAACTGGGTCCCAGGCTGGTAAGATCTGTAGATGAACAGTTGCCATGTAGCCTCGATAAAGCAACGGGCGGCAGATAGAGGTCGTGTAGATAATAGTCTGCTCTGGTTTGGCGTGGAACACATCTTTTGTCAAGAATGAAGTGGGAAGGAAGAAAACGGTTGCTGAACTGGACACCAGAGTCGACAGCACCACAAGCAAACCTAATCAAAGACAAACAGACAGTCGTAAAACAATTTTCAACTTTTTCAAACGGAATGTAAAAACTAAGTCACAGCGATGATTGAAGAAGATCTTTAAAAATCCAGGAAAATGAAACATCTGTAAATTCTACGTAATGCAAACTTTTATTATAACTATTAATCGTCCTAATACGTGTAGCTGTATTAGATAATTTTATAGCACATTTTCTTTTGCTGCAAAAGTATTACAATTATAATATGACACGTGAATATCTTTACTTGAGAGCAAATTATACTGTATGCGATTTCCATATTGCTCTATGATAAACAGTTTAGTACAACATCGAAGTAAGAAATGTGAGTACTGAGTAAAAATGTAAGAAAAATGAAATGGCTTCATGTGCACAAAGTAATGGCGAAAGGCTATGATATTTTAATTTGTTGTATTTGCTCTACTTGATGGTTTTAGCAGCATTGGAAAGTAGCTGGGATCATTTCAGTTGTCATGGAAGAATCAAGAGAGCAATAACACAGGATAGAGGGAGATTATTAGCTCTTGAGAACTGTCGCCCAGAGAGTAATCATAATATATTGAGCTGTTGGAGCAAAAACCCCTTACACGGAGCACAATACAAGAATGAACAGACTTGCTACTAATCTGCCCTGAACAGCTAATTAAAAACAAAGATTCTAGTCATTAGTTGTGGCATTAAATCGACCAATGATTTCTTTAGTTTGATAAAAATTGATCGACAACAAACTGTAAGCTTCACTCGGAGTACAACACCTCTACGCCTTATAATTTCAAAATGGCGTGATCTTTCGCTAGAATAACAACCCACCATGATAAAACATCGTCCCGGTTGTAGTCTTCATAGCAGCTCATTGGGCGTGGTTAAATATCTCAAATCCCAGCGTCCTTTTCACTCCGAACACAAATAACACAGCGTTGCAATACGCCCAACGGCGATTCTCATATGTGAGTCTTGCATTTACTTTTTATTTAAACGAGCGGAACATTTCTTCCGTTATCTTGAAATTTACAGTTGAGCAGGCCAGCAGCGGAGAAGATCATGAATATTTAAATCAAAGGTCACCTTAGCNTAGCGTGACCTCTCTGTTACGGGAGTTGCGGCCAGCGGTGAAGTACTTGTGAACGAGGCTGCACTGATTACAAATTATACTGTATAGCAAGCCTAATCATCAGGCTATTATATAGTCCGAGACACCATTGTTGCTTCACAAGAAGACGCTGAATCCCTTTGCCATCTCTCCCTGTCTACAGACCAGAGCGTAGCACAAATACATCCAACTTTATGTAGACTCGTGTCTCGTCCCTTTTGTGACCGCCGAGCGCTACAGGCTACTGGGACATTTAAACCTGAAATAGGCTCGTACAGTATAATACACTGTTAGCCCCGTAGTGTAATATGATAGGCTGTATTGGATCTACCTGAGCAATACTGTCGCCATGTAACCATTTACTGTCTATGAAGGCAACATTAATTCTTCGTCGATGCTGTCGTTGGACTATTTGAATTATCACTGTTAAACTGTTATGTCAGCAGTACTGTATATGCTGTTCAGCACGATATGTAGATCTTCAATTTTATATCAAATTAATTATGCTAGATACACTATATTAGTATAATATGATGGTGACATTCCTATGTCTCTACTCCGTGAATAAAAGCCTTAATTAGCTTAACGGATATCAGAATAAATGATGATGATGATGATGACATTGTCAAAACCCTGATCTACTACTAGACACCACTTTCATATCGGATATGATGCAAACACATCCTAACTGCGAAGAATATTATTATGAACCATTTGCTTAGATAGAAGCGGCTTTCTTCCTACTGTACAAAGAACCACACATGGAGTGTTTTCCGACGCTCCAGAGATCCCGGTTTGAATACATTTCGGTTCCGCCTAAATCAACTGAGGCGAAGGAGTTTCCTGAACAAAATACGCCTCTCCAAATACTAACAACCGGATACTCCGTACTGAGCGTCCTCCTACGGTCAAATGTAGGCGGTTCATTTGCAGTTGGTCGGAACGAAGTCCCGCTGCTCACTCAGTTGCACTGTTTTAGACAGTGTAAGAATGTCCTATCTAAACAGACGGTCAGTAAAGTTTTATGAGGACCACAGGAGATATCCGGTATATTTGCTGTAGATCCTGTACTTTCTCCGGACAATTCGTATTTTATTCGTAGAACCGAAGCTATACTGTATGAAAGCGAGGTAGTTTGGCGAACGATTGACTCGGAAACAATACAGTACACGCCCAAGAAACATGACATTCAAATTGCAGGCGAATTCCCTTGAGCTGTTTATCGGATGAGATACAAACCAAACAAAATCACTTATCAATTTAATATTTTTAACTAAAAAATACAATTTACTTGCAAATACTGGATAAAAACTAAACATTGATAAAACCCATAATTCAAACAAATATTAAAATAGGTCTAATCTTGCGACTATCAAAAATAATTGCTACAATATTTACATCATAATTTAAAAATCGGCAAACAACAATTAAATCGGAAAATAGTTACAGTATAACCAATTAAATTACTATTGAATTTCGAGAAAACCCAGATAGTCGTACTGTATAACAATTACTTTATATAAATGTAAGTAAATAGTCATGAAATATATATTATAAATAAGTTTACATTAATAGTCGGGAAAAAAACAATTGCGTGACAACAAATTACTAAAACTTATTGTATTAAAACCAATATACGCACAACTACTAAATATTTAAAACATCGAATTATCTCCTTGTGGCAAATGGACATTACGAGTCAAATCAACATCATATTTATTTTTCTTTTAAAATATTTCACAACGTCATGGCAAGAAACTTTATTTTGGACAATGCTATGGCGTTTACTTGAGCAAAAAATAGTTTACTTTAATTGTTGTTTATTTATTCCTAGGGCTTAAATCTACCCACTGCAAGTAATTCGCCTAGCCTGTCCTCTGAGCTAAGGAACGAATAAACAAGAACACCTGAGCAGCAATATCTGGCTATTTCAGGGAATAGAAATGCCATCAAAATTATTTTCGGTCCAGTGGTGTTAAAGTGTTGAATGCTTTACCCTGTCAGCTCAAGCAGTCTGTGATTTTGATCAAATTTAAAATTGATTATAAAAACTATATTGTAAAATAATATACAATGCTTTTAGACCATCCTGTATATAAATATAATAGACCTTTTTCACAAGCTACCATTTTGGAAAAAGCAAGTGCATTATGGGGGAGCTTGATGTTTCTGATTTCAGAAAATAAAGAAAGTTGGAGTTGATACCGATACAGATTTCTTCAAGCTGTGCTGCTTTCCTTGAAAACTATAGATTAATATTAAGGGTCAGAAAAGAAACGCAGTTTCTTTGCTGCTTCAGGCACTCAACATGCCCCACAATGCACTGGTCTGTCCCATAATGGTAGCTCGTGAAAAAGGTCTATTGTTTTTTTTTTCTTGTACAATGTTTTATACCTTGAAGTTTGGTATTCCATTGTTAGTAGTTCTGCTCCATGTAAACAAAGTTGCACTGTAAATTATGGATATCAGAAACAAATAAAATCACACACAGACACAAACACACAAACACACATCCTAGCAAAGCTCTGTAATTTGAAAATAAGATTTGGATACAAATATTAAATTAGATGAAGTGATTAGCATGGTAATTGGCTTCAGTACTATGTACAATTGAATGCATTCGTCAATATTTACAGGGAAGGAAATTCTATCCATGTCATGATGGACTATGAGATAATTTCAAACGATGCGTTAGACTAATTTCGCTTCGGCTGACTTTTTTGGTTTGAGTTTACTGGAATAAGCCAAACGACGAGCAAGGGCTGACTCGCGATCATCGTTTTTATTGGGACTAGTAGTTACGTGTTTCCAACCTGGCAAATTGCTCATTGACTTTGCAGAGGTCATGCCTTTTGGTTGAGTTGATGAGCTACCATTCCTGGGTTTGTACAATCGTGAAAACACGTCTTGGTTGGCGGGTCGATGTAGTGAACTAGTTGTTCCACTCAGTAGGTTACCGCTGGACTTACTGAGACGTTTGTTCAAACCAGTGCCTGGCTTTTTTGTTGGTTTCGAAGAGCTCCATGATGGTTGCAAGTGTTGTGCAGTTCCAGGCTTGTTAATTTGTCGTTTACCGGATGCATCGCTTCCGGATGAGGATGTACTTCCGCCAGAACTAGAAGGTGCTAATTTCTTTCTGCCACCCCCTTTGCTTGATGTAACAACAAGTGAAGGAGTACTTTTGGCCAAATGAGATGCTTTTGAAATTGGCGACAGTTGCCTGCCAACACCATTCAAATTCTGTTGAGTAGATGGCTTTTCTCTCCTTGTGGTGACGTTGCCAGAACGAAGTGGAGCTTTTTCTTGTTTGCTACTAGCGGTTGCTTTCTTCTTCTTTGAATCATCAATTGCTTTGATGTGTAATGTCTTCTTGCTAACCGCAGCACACTCAACAACACCAGGTTCAGACAGAGATCGTCTTAAACGTTTCTTTTCTTGGTATCCATTAGCTGTACAAGCTGATTGATTTTTGAGACGATCAGTGTCAGATGCAGAGCGGAAGAGTACAGTTTTCTTGCAGGGTGTGGTGACTATGGGTGTAACCTTGACTGCTGACGTACATGCAATGGATAAAATACCTTTGGAGGTAGTCGCCGCTGGGCATATCACAGTCCTACTACTCGGCCGAGGATGTTCTTGTTTTCCTGTCTTGGTTTGAGAACCCTTGGTGTTGCAAGAAACAGAATTTGAGGTTCCCATACTAGCTTCCTTGTTCTCACGATGACTGCTTTGCTTCCTAACAACATTAACTTGAGGTGCCACCGCTGCTGTTGTGGCAGTAGAATTAGCAACATGCGGTCTGTGACCATTTGCAACTGACGTTCCATCCACATGAGCTTCATTTATTCCTTGTTTCCCGCCATTTTCAAGTCTAGTACGAGATTGAGGTGAAGGTAAACATTCCATTGACAGACTTCTCGGTCTTCCTGATTTCTCTTGCAACTCGGAGTGATTTGATACCGTCAGATGACTATCTGATATCTTTCTAAGATAAGGTGACGAAGCTTCATCAACAGCACGAAGCTCATGCTGTTGAGACGGAGTCCTTGGTCTCTTGCTTATCGACTTGGTAACAGATGATTCAATTTTTCTTATAGCATCGGAAATCTCTCGAGCATCTTGAAGTTGTTCTTCAAATGTTGGATTAAGGAATTTCTGCTTTTCAATCAATTGACCAGAGGCAGGGGTGCCACTTCTTGCACTTGCACCACCCAACTTGTTGGTCATTGGAGTGTTTGGCCTTGAAGATGATGACGGTTTGTCAGAGCCATTGGTCGCTACGGCAGTCCTGTCTGTCTGACCTGAAGGAAGCAAATGAAATGATTTTATTTTAGCAAGCCACGTAAAATGCCAGCAATTATAAAATACAATCGCATAGAAGTAGCACTAGCAGTTAGGACACTAACAATGACTACAATAGTATACACACTTTTTCAGTATATCCGATTTGCTCACTCGGGGAAGTCACAGTGAATGCCTTTATGCCCTTCTCAGAGGTATCATTGGGTGCAAAATTTAGGCAATAAATAAATCATTGGACGTTTTCACATGACATCATTATTCAATGTTAAAATCGAGGCAAAACGCTTCAGATAAATTTTTACTTAAAAACAAAATCAATTTATATTTTTAGATAGAATTTTATCTAAAAACAAAATCAAAATGATGGTGGTTGACTCTCCCAGTACAAAACAATAGAAGTAGGTCGACTGACAAGTCTCCCCAAGGATAGGCAAACACATGTCCACGCAGCTGGATAAGCAATTTTGTTATCTTACCTCTTCCCAATCCTTTCTTCTCTTCAGGTTTCCTTCTGATCACACGCTCAACAGCACCTGCCAAACAGCAAGAGCCAAATTTTATTACCGGTAACAACAGCAATTAGACTGTCCAGATAGCTCTGTTGACTTGAGAAGGGTGCAAGTGGACATCGGAACATTTTCATAAATAAAATAGGTTTGCTATATTTCAATAGAACCTATAACATTAAAAGCCTTTGCCATCTGACATCTTCCATAAAATATGTCTATATAGTGGTTGCTGGTTTTCTGTCGACAAATTCTACAATTGTTCTCTTTCCTAATTTTTTAAAATCTTAATACTAACAGTAACAAAGAAGAATATTAGGCATATCCTAACATTCATTCCTCGTAAATGAGAAATTTAGACATTGACTGACCAGTCACTTCATTGACAATTACAAATTTTTTGCGGCAATCAAAATTATCTCGTTATGTATGTATCTGAATGAGACTGGTTAGTGGTTACGTACTTGGCTTGGCGTGAGTCATCAGGTAGTGTTCAAGGGTGTCCCAGCCGCCGCCGATCCGAACGAGTACATGGTCATTCAGCATCTGTCAAGAGAATCATATAGATAGGATATGTTGCAGCCTAACAAATAGATAAATAGATAGATACTAATACAGCACTTCAACAAAATCAGATGTGCATTATTACATGCTGGTAGATACAGTTAGATAATACAAACATTTAACAAAGGAACAAATTCACCGCCTTTTTCACATGATGCATTTATTTTGCATGCTGGTAGTGGTAGATACGGTTAGATCACTATCGTCATCATATATTTTCTTTACTGGAGAAGGAGAACTTATATCACAAGTTACTTCACTGGTTACCTATCAAGGAACGGGTTGCCTACAAGATTCTGCTCCTGACGTACAAATATCTGCATGATCAGACTCCAGCATACTTGTCATGCCTGTTAAGTCGTAACGTCAACCCGCAACGCTGTCTACGATCAGCTGATAGTGAGCTGCTGTTGCTACCTCGTACTTGTAGGAAAACGTTTGGCGGTCGAGCTTTCTCCACAGCGGTCTAAACTTTGGAACTCTCTGCCCGCGCCTATCCGCAGGTCTCCAACGTTGCCATGTTATAAACGCAGCTTGAAAACGCATCTTTTTAAGTTAGCATATGATGTTTAATGCTTTTAATTTTTAATGTATGGATTGTAGGCCTACCGTGTCCCTTTTATCATAATTTTTATAAGCGCTTTAGAATATTTATAGTTAGAGCACCTTCTAAATTGTATTATTATTATTATTATTAT